>JASANS010002323.1:4145-55001 GCA_030849605.1 Wallacemonas sp. 195SL | reverse complement strand
CAGCTGGACAAGATCTTCGGTACCTTCACCGAGGCGTCCGCCGTGAAGAAGGGCTTCGTGCTGCCCGCCCCGATGCTGACGAACACGGACGTGACCCGCATCATGCAGTCCGAGGAGGTGCGCCGCGTGCTGAAGCCGAAGAAGGTGCAGCCCAAGAAGGCCAGCCGCTACCAGACCCCCAAGAACGGCATTAAGAACCGTCGCCTGCGCCTGCGCCTGAACCCCTTCACCAAGAAGGAGACCGCGATGGCGAAGGGTCTTCGCACGCCCGCTAACCGCGACGCTCGCCGCAAGGCTAAGCTGACCCGTGTGGCCAAGGCCAAGAAGAGCATCGCCAAGAACAAGAAGTAAGTGAAGGCACCACTCGCCATCAGCACTGATTTTTTCTGTCTTTTTTTTGTTCGTTTCTTTCCCATTAATTGTAATCCGGAGACTTTCTGCAAGTTTTCTCATTAACAATAGCATCAACCGAAAAACAAAAGTGAACCTAAAAAGGCAACATGGCACAAACTGGGGAGCTTGCACGTACACACAGCCCAATACATATCGAAATGAAGTGTAGGAAGAAATGGAGCGTGAGAGTGGGAGGTTGACCGGGAACGAATGTGTGCGAGTCCTGTTTGTCACCCTCCCTGTTTCTTGTTGCTTGCGTGTGTGCTGTTGGTGCTGAAATTGGTCTCGTTGAGGCTACCGGTTTAGTGCTTTTCCTTTTTTTTGATTCTTCTCTCTCCTTTCTCTATAAGGTAATGAAGCACTAGTCAAACAAACAAAACAAAGCATCGTTCTTATGCGCAGATAGCGTCACTGTGAGATTGATCGCGCCTGTTTGATCCCTTTTTTTGGTCCTCTCCCCTAGAAGCATCTTGAAACTCTGGCGTGGCACATGAGCCGCACCGTGGTGTATGCGGGGATGTGAACCAAAATCCAATATCTGGCAGGCACGACTGATCTATCCGATACGCCGCGCGAAAGCATGTAGCGTTCAACATCTCCAGACATTCTGCTGGTGTGCGGCTTGGTATTCCAATCTCAGCCTTTCCCTTGCAGATGCCGAGGGATAGTATCCCTGAGAACGGAAAGAGGCGCTGACGTTGATCTAGCTCTTCCTTTCATTCTTGTCTCTTCAGCTCTTTATTTAACCCTACTTTTCTTTCTCTGTCTTTTTACCCACACCACGATAACGCGTGACAGCACACGCAGACAGACATCTCGGTCTGACTTTTTTTTTCTCTTTTTTCTTTGCCCAGTTTTCTCTTTTTCTCTCTCCTTTTCTTCTCGATGGCCCAGCTACCCCCTGTGCCTCGCCGGGTGAAGGCCGATGATGAGAACATGGAGCGTATCCACCTTGCCGCCCGCAAGGGGCAGACCGACGAGGTGAAGCGCCTCGTTGAGGTCGGCGTGGACCCCGCCACGGAGAACCGCTTTGGCTGCACGGCATTGCATCTGGCCTGCAAGTTCGGCCAAGTCGAGACTGCCAAGTTCTTGGCGAGCGTGTGCGATGTGCAGGGCTCGTGGCACGGCCAGAAGCCGCTGCATCTTGCCGTGCTCTCCAACCAGCTAGCCCTTGTACAGGCCCTCGTTGACGGCGCGAAGCAGCGCGGAGGCTCGCTGGATGCGTTCCTCAACGACTGTGATGAAATGGAGGTGACGCAGATTGGCGAGCACTTCAAACAGTGCAGTGGCCAGACCGCCCTGCACTGGTGCGTAGGCTTGGGCGCGCCATTCCTGGACATGCTCAAGCTGCTCGTCACACTTGGTGCAAGCCCAACTGCGAAGGACAAGAACGGCGAAACGCCTCTGATGCGCGCCATTGAGTTCAACAACTGTGAGGCCATGACGGCGATGCTGGACTTGTGCGTGCCAAGTGCACTGCGCCTCGACTTTGCCGACAAGCAAGGCCGCTCGCACTTGCACTGGGCGATCCTCAACAACCACCAGGACTACGCCCTGCGCTTCGTGGAGATGGGGCATGATGTGAACATGGAAGATGAAGAACACACCGTACCGCTGTACCTCTCCGTGCGTGCGGCCATGGTGCCGCTGACGGAGCAGCTGCTCGAGCGAGGTGACATCTTTCTTGTCCAGAATGCCCCATTTCACAACGGCAAGGTCGTGCTGGCAGATCGCGTGCAGTGGCTTCCTTTCGTCGTCAACAGCGAGGAGGACCGCACGGCGGAGAAGCAGCAGGTCCTTGTTCTTCTGCAAAACAAACTGGAGGAAATCATTGCTAGTCTCGCCCCCGAGTCCGATGGGACAACCAAAAAGAAGAAGCGCGCGAGTGTAAAAAAGATGAATTTGGCCCCCTCTGCGCCTGTGCGTGCGCGAAGCCGCAGCAAGACTCGCAAGAGCACCATCAAGTAACGACCCAATGCTGTCCATATCTTTTTGTTCTGTTGCACACCTTTGTCTCGGCCTCTGTCTCTCTCTCTCTCTCTTTCGCTTTCGTCCGACTCCAACAAACATATTTGCTGCGTATGACAAGATATTGAAGGAATGAATGCGTTAGAGCGAGATGTATACGCAGTGAAGGGAGTTCGCAAAGGAACACACGCGAACACCGGAATCAGTCAGACCGACAACGACTCAAGAAAAAGAGAAGCAAGACGCGCACCCCCTATTTCGCTTGTTAGTGGTTCTTCCTGTGCGTGTGTGTGTGTCTCCGTGAGTTGTGTGTGTGTGCTACCCTTTATGTCCACTGGTAGCTAATGTACATGCTTTTCCCATACCTTTCTCTTCCAGGTGTTCTTGCCTTAGAACCTTTGATGTCTTTTTTTGTTTGTTTTATTTTATACCCTTCTTTTCCTTTTTCCCTTTTTTGTCTTTTCTTGCCTTCTGTTGTTTTGTTTTGCTTTGCGTTGTGCCATGCGATGTCTGCACCTTTCCCTCCAAATTTTCTATTTCTCTGCCTCGTCCGACTCTATTAGATCCCAAATTGTGCCCTCACGGAGGCGCTCGGATAATCACACGTACCACCGATTCTTCTTCTTCTTCTGCCTCGCTTCCGTCGACTCCTCCGCCATTTGTTTTGTTTGCAATTGCCATTCTCAGCGCTTTTGCAGACAATTATCGTGTTGACACATTGTCTTTTGCTTATTCTTTTGCTTCCTTTGCTCGTACGAGTAGCGTTACTGGTGAAGTGACTCGGAGGAAGACAGCTGAGCAGTTGCGAGGGGTGGGGGGGGGGGGGGGGCTGGTGGGGATGAGGAAAAGGTCTCAAAAGTTTCATGTAAACCAACACCTATCTTTGCATTTCTAGATGCGTGCCGTGAAATGTGCGGCGCGAGGAACGGATAACTGAATGCGAAGGAAAGCAAAAACCAACAACTATGTTCACGGCAATGCAATCAAGTCTGTGTATGCAATAAAAAGAATCGGATTCGATGAAAAACAAAACAACAAGACAATAGTCAACACACAAAACATCAAACACAACAGTACCAAATTCTCCAATAAATGGGAGCAAAAATCAAACAAAAATCGAGAGCGTCAAGGTGTGTTCACCATTAGTTTGGCCCTTTTCCCCTTTCGCGTGCCACGTGAGAATTATCACCGAAAAAAAAAAGCCCCATTTGACTGTTCTTTTTTTTTTTCGTGTCCAGCTCACGCTCCTCTCAATACCGCTTATCGCCCTGGCCCTGACGATCTGAGTTTCGCGTGCTTTTAGTGCCAGTGCGTGTGGTCTACTGGAGTGAAGCGGGACAAGACGAGACAAAGAACCGCACTTTAGTAAAATACTCATCTCGTTCTGTGTCTTCTCTAATATACCGCTCACTATGAAATCATATTCTGTATCTTTTTCTTTGTCCACACTGTTTCGCGCACCGTACCTGTCTCCCTCCCTCCCAACACTGTCGATTTTGCTCTCGCTTTTTTAATTTTTTTCACCCTTTTCCTCTCTTTCTTTTGTTGCCGCTCAAACACATCAACTAGTTATCTCTGTTTGTACACCAGCTGCCGGTGCGGAGAAAAAAAATACGAAAACGAAAAAAGGAAGAAAGACCCATACACAGCCACACACACACACACATTGGCAATGGCCTTTAATCCAATCTCCATCGAGTCGGGCGGCGGCAGCTCTCTCCTGGCGCGGCGTCGCACGGCAGCCAATGGCGGCCTGCCCAATCCTGCGGGTGGCGATGTAGATGGGAGCGTCTCCAGCCCCTTCCTCGTCGCCCCCAACGCTACTCTCAGCCACGCCGAGAGGCAGTGCAAGGACAACTTCTACTTTGAGTACCCATGGCGCGTGCCCATGCCAGAGCACCCTGCCGCCCCCCTTCTTTACGCGCCGCAGGCCTACAAGGACCTCCTCCACGCCAGCACCCCGCTGCCCGTCATGCAGTGCGAGGTTGGTGCCATGTCTGCTGGTGTGCTGGAGAGCATTCCCCTCGCCTACTACCCTCTCCGCTTGGACGCCGTGCAGGAGATGCGTGACGCCGCGCTTCGCACCCAGTATCACATCGATGCCATGCAGCAGCGTGCCAAGGAGGCCGGCCAAGTCGATCTCGTGACGTGGAGGCCACAGGACGTCAACCCCACCTTGGCGCCAGCGGATCTGGCACTGCTGGACACGGACATGGATCAGAGCCTCGTGCTGCAGAAGGACATCCCTTCGCTGTCCTTGCTGCAACGCCCAATTTATACCGAGATGGGCCTGGTGCCGGAGGCGCAGCGCCACGAGCTGCGTGTGGCCCGCATTGTTCCCCAATCTCTTTCGGCGCTGAACCCCAACGGCTCACCGGTAAATCCCGCGAGCCCAGGCCCCGCTGCGGCCTCCAACACAGCCGGCTTCACGAGTGCTGCCGGTAGCGCAAACGCCGATCCTGCTCAGAGCTGGGCCGCTGGGGTGCAAGACTCCTTCCGTCTCGCTCGCACGCTGGATGAGCAATTCAATGCCTTCATCGCACTTCTCGCGCAGCGCAAGCTCGGCCTAGACCGCACTGACCCAGCTCACACCGAGCTGGCTCGCACGATCTGGGTTGCTCTGACCTCCTCAAACACGACCAGTGAAGAGAAGCACTTGGCCTGGCACTCGCTGTGCCATTTTTCCACCCACTACGGCGAGACCACACACGAGAAGGCCGTCGCTGCCCTGCACGCGCACCAGCGCGAGGGTTGCCGCACCTTTGAGAAGGACAAAACGTGGACGGCGAAGATGAAGGCGTACACGGCGTGCGTCAAGGCTTATGTCAGCTCGCTCAAAGGCGGCGTGGCGGAGCGCAAACGTCAACTTCACGTGGCCAACAGCGAGCTCGATGCGCGAGTCCCTGTGTTCCAGCCGGAGCTCGAGACGGGCGTGCTACTGCGCCGCCAGGGCGAGAGCATGTCGTCAGAAACGATGCCCGTCACAATTTACCCCGTCGAGGTGCTGCCCGTCTTCCCCTCCGGCTTCGATCTTGCCGCGGAGCAAAAGATCGTCAACGCGGCCAAATCCAGCAACGGTGAGCTCGACTTCTTGGCGGAGTCCTTTTCCGATGTTCATCACCTCGTCCTGCCAGGTGCGGTCGGAGTGGGGGGCCCGGCACGCACGGAGGCCCCACATATCCTTGTCGGCGGGGCGAACTTGCTCTTGACGGAGCCGGCTAGCATGGGAGAGGGCAGTGAGGCACTCACAGAGGACGAGCGGTTGGCCAAGGCGGCGGGCGCGATCGTGCCTGGCGGGACAATGAGCTACGGCACGCGGCGCATGAACACTTTCCAGCCGCTCTACGAAGACCCCGATAGCACCGCGAGCTACGTCGTGCACGTCCACGACGCGCCATCGCGCGAGGACAAATCTGGTATGACGCGCTCAGGCGCAGCCAGCGCAGACGGCCGCTACGTCACGTACGACCGTGTGGGGGTGCTGAACGTGTTCACCAAGGCGAACAATCCAGAGCAGCCTGTCTTCGATCGCTACGTTGTTGTTTTTGACGATGACAAGGACATGGTGCCGGTGGAGCTGACTGAGGCGAATAACGCGAGCAGCACCAGCGGTGCGGGCCACAAGCGCGTTCGTGAGGTGGATGACGAGGAAAGTGAAGACGAAGCCAAGAAGACACGCCTGTCGTAGGACAGCGAATAGTGTGTCATCTCGACAACAGTGCGCGTGACTTTTTTTTTGTTTTTTTTTTGTTCTCTGTCTTCTTCTCCCCTCTGCTTCGAGGAGAAGGGAGGAGGAAAAAAAAAAACAGCAACCGAGGAAGTACGGGAGAAGAGGCGTGGGTGAGGGCTAGAGTTGCGATTTGAGTCGTCAAAGGACAACAGTGTTGCTTGACAATTCCGCACTTCCAACTGGAGACGGAGAACTAAACAAGAACACCACAAATACACGACTGCGGCGTGCTGGTTCACCTCTACGTTCTTCTCTCTTCCCTCCTTTTGCCCGTCTTCTTTTTTGCTGTTGTTGCAAGAACCTGTATCTGAACCTGCGCATGAAGGCTGTCCACAGGCAGTCACGCTATTGTAATTTGTCTCTCAGTGTATGGTGCACACAACGTGCTGACTGAGCCAATAATGAAAAGAGTATTCAACATACACATATATATATATATATATATACAATGCGTGCAAGCCGAGACCACATGTGCGCATGCGGACTGCCACGTCAGATGCTGGTGTCACTGTGTGCTGCGTTCGCTTGGTAGCAATCACTTGGAAAAAACAAAAAAAAAGAACAAAAACACACACTCACACGCAGTCATGGCTACGCAGTGATCCTGTTTTTTTTTTTTTTTTTTGAATACGCCGCACACGGAAATGCTACATGGAAAAAAAAAAAGAAAAGAAGACCTCTATGCAATTTCTTTTCTGCCATTTTTCACGTTTGCTTCACCTCAACGTGATGCGGTAGTGTTCACCTGCGCGTCGCGTCTGCGACAGTGCTTTGAACTTTTAATTGTCTCTTTGTAGCATTCACCAATCTAATATTTTCTCTCTCCTTCTTTCTTTCTTTCTTTCGTTCTTTTTTTTGTTTGCTGCGCACTATCTCAACGCGTCTCTGCATTAGCACTAACAGATTTTTTCGCTGCTTTTAAAACTACGTAGATACAAAAACAGAGTGTGACTTACAGAACGCGCAGACGAACAGATTTGAAAAACTGCTAATTTACAAACAAAGAAAGCATTTTCTATCCTATACTGTGCGTTTGTGTTTTGCTGTACGCGGGCTATACCACCTGTTCGTTTTCCAACTCAGTTAGAAAGTCAGCCTTTAAGTAAACACAATTCCGAGCGCCGCAAAAAAAAAAAAAACAGCAACATCAATAATCGCGGACGTGAACGGTTATTCTTTTCCCTTTTTTCTTTTTGTTTTATTTCCTCTACCCTCTATTTTCCAGACTTTTAGTTTCCTTCTTTTTTTTTCCCCCTCCAGAATCACTTAATTTGAGCAAAACACGATTGCACTTGCTCAGGTCACACAGATAACACGAGCACAGTATTTAGCTCGTTTTCGTGTGTTGCGCTCCCCCCTCTTTGTCTCCTTCTACCCACCTGTCTTTTTTTTTTGTTCTTAAGAACGAAAACGACAGCAACAGCAAAAACGACCAGATTCACGAACTGGAACGAGACGTGTTCGCAAATTATCGTTTAGCCGTTTTGACGTACTCACACACACACACACACACACGAGCGGATCGTTCAGTGGAAGACGCGATACGCAAAGACACACATACACACACACACAGGACATCGAGAGTATCCTCCTTCTACTGAAAAGAAAGAAAAGACAGCATCGAAGACAACACATCACAGACCTTTGTAGTTGCCCCATACTATTTTGAAACCTCCTCATCGCCACACCAAGCGCGATCCGTTCTAACCACATTTTCATCTGAATTAACGAGGAATAATTGTGATCTCTTTTTTTTTCTCTAGTTTTTCTGTTTCCCGCTTGTTCTGTTTGCTCCAGCCATCACGTGATTTGAACTCTCCAAAAGAAAGCAAAACAGTCGTTTGACTTTCCTCTCTCTCTTTCTCTCTCTCTCTCTCTCTCTCTTTTTTTTTTTTTTTGTTACAGACTTGTTATCGCGAAGATAACTGAACCGGAAAAAAGTGAGCTACCTCGGTCCTCTCCCCCTTTTTTAATTGCCTTTCTCGACCTATTGCCTTTTTCTTTTTCTTTTCCTTTTTCTTTTTCTGATTTCTTCCTTCTTCTATCGACTTAGCGCCTCGAAGATTTCGAATTACATACGCAAGAAAAAAACCCAGTGAACGAATAGTAATCGAAATCAATAAAAACGTGCACCAGCAGCATCACACAAGACGGTAATTTCTGCACGCAGACACACAGACTATCTAGTCCTTTTTTTTTTAAAGGCGCAAGCGCAGTTTTGTTGTTTTACTTGCAACTTAGTTCTCACGTTGGTCTGCCACGTTTTGTTGAAGTCTACGATTACATTGCCGTTCGCTGTGATCGTTCTTGTTTTTTTTTTCTCTCTCTCTCCTTTTGTCTCTCTCTCTCTCTCTTTCACCGCCTTTTATTTAAATTTGGTTTTCTTCTCTCACACCTAACTATCTTTCTGGCCTCGCCTGTGTTCGTGCGTTTTATTTCTCCACTGTTTTCTGCCCACAGCTGTCGCATATCTACTCGTGCATCTTGAAAAACACAACCTGGTCCAACACGTGCCGTCTCTTCCTTCGCACTGCGAAAGCAACAGTGTAGCTGTTCTTCCTATAAGAATTGTTTTCCTTTTTTTCTTCCTTTTCTCTCTTTCTCTTTTTTTTTCTCGGTTTCCTTCTCTCTACCGTGTGGTAAAATACATTTCCTTCGATTGTACGTTTTTGTCCATTTATTATCATTATCACCATTGTATATACATACAACGATCTAAAGAACTGAATCCACTCGAGGTGTTTTTAGCGCTATTTTTGGAACAGCCAATCCTTCCTACCTTTTTGTACGTTTTTTTCTTCATCATTTCACGTGAATTGCTTGTCTTGTAATCATTAGTTTTCTGTTTTCTTTTCTTTTCTTTTACTGTCTATATTCCTCATAAATACCTCTTTCCCTTCCTGTCAGGCTATCCAGTTGCAGCGAGAGGTACACTCACAGGTTTACACATTCTTTTCCGTCTTCTCTTTTTAGTTTTTTTTTCAGATTCATTCAGATATTTTTGTCAAAACATTGGATTCTTATTCTATCTCTTATTTTCCATCTCTTTTCTCTATTTTGTGACGACCGTTTTTTCGTCTTTGATTCTCGTGTTACGGTACTTTTCTTTTTTTTTTTCTCTCTCTCTCTCGTCTTGTTTCCTCTTTTCGGTATTCTAGCACGCTTCTGCTGCCCGTTTTATCCCCTCCTTTTTCCCGGCCACACACACACACACACACACAAACGCACATACGCCGATGCCACTTCTCGTGACCAACGCTGCCTTTCAAACTTCCGCCCCCTGGAAGAGGGACGGATCTGGTATCATGAAGCCACGCCAGGGTGGCGGCTTGACGACCGTTCAACCCCCAACCTCAGCGGTCTCCCCGCTGTCCCCCGCTCAGTTCGCGGCCTCGCCGTGGTCTTCACCACAGATGGGGTCTTGCGCGGATGTCGGTCAGGCGGACTCCCCCGCCTCGGGCCTGCTGCTCTCAACGGCCGCCGGTGTCTCGCCATCGCCACAGAGGACGACAAGCTTGTCGCAGGGCCTCTCCCCGATTCTCTCCCAATCGTCGCTGAAGCCACCTAGGATGAGCTTTCACAGCTCACCTGTCGCGCCCTGCATGGCGGAGCTGACGCTGCCCAGTGCGACAACCGCCGGCCTCAACTGGGCACCACCACCGCCTCCGCCACCCATGTTTGCGGAGCCGCAGTACTTCCTATCGCCCCCGCATCCTGGTTTTGTGCCGTACACGGTCCCGTCAGCGGCGATGTCCCTCTGTAACATGCCCTCGCCGATGCCGCCCATGACGATGGACTTTGGTGGTAGTGAGGGCGAGTTCTCTCCACTGTTTCTCCCCGTTACGCCACATCACGAGAGCTCGTCCGTCTACGGCCCAGCCGCCAGCCTGGGCTCCCCAGGCCTGTCTTGGAGCCCCTTGAGCGCACCGCAGTACCCCACCTACGACGGCAACCCACCTGGTGGCAGCTGCTTCGCACCCGCGCCATCTACAGGACCTTTCTACGCGTTGAGCGGCTACGCCTACGCGCTGCCGGCGGATTGGAGCAACAACGCGTCTCACTGGGAGGCGGAGTCCGCGAGCCACACCATGCAGACGATCATGTCGTTTCTCGGGCGTGACCCCTCGCCGTCCTCGCCGCTCTCTCCCCTCAGTCAGAGCTTGGCCACCTGCGACGAGGAGGTGCGCGGGGTGATGTCGCACTTGCAGAACATGCCTGCCTTTCAGTCTGCCAGCGCCGCATCGCTCTTGCCGCAGATGCGCACTGTCCCACCCTTTCCCACGGACATCACGAGCGGCGCCGGCGGCCTCGAGTCGGCACTCGCCCAATTGTCTTGGCTGCTCTGGCGGTTGAGGCGCCATCACGAGCACACACATTTGGTTATGTCAACAAATGCCATGACGGCACCACCACCACCACCACCACAGTCGTTCGCCCCAGCGCCACAACCACAAGCCAGTGCGACGCCGCCCAGATGGAGCAGCCAGGGCGAGCTGAATCAGATCCCAACCCCCAGCACTGCCGGCGGAGTGAACATGCGTGCCGAGCCTTTGAACTTCCGTCCACCCGCAAATGACACCACACCTGTGCCCACGCCAAACGCAGATGTGCCAGTCGGTGGTGTGGCGCTGCCCTCGCTGCCGCCCATCACGGTAATGGAGGTGCGGATGGCGATGCGGGCCTTCCGAGGGAGTCGCTGGCGGCATGACCCGTACAGCGCGCGGGTCCTCCCAGACGACGCAGACCACGACGTGACGAACGCGCTTGATGATCTCAAGGAGCGTCTCTGCGCGGTGACCGCTAATGTCGTTGAGCGCACCAGCGACAAGAAAATATCTCGCCCGCAGAATCGCAACGCCGCGGCATCCACGACGCCCGCCGTGGCACGCAGCGTGAGGGTGAAGACTGGGGAGACTCCCTCTCCGCAGGCACAGCCCAAGCACAGCGCACACCCCACGAGGCCCGCCGCCTCTGAGGAGGATTGTGCTCACGCACCACCACCACCACCACCATCTCGACCGCGTGTGTTGACCAAGTGCGTGGCCAGCACACCGCAGAGACCGACGCGTGCTGTCGCAGAAGAGAATCGAGACAATGAGCTGCTCGAGGCGGCGGCGGACATTCCTTCACGCCGACCGCATCCGGGCGGCCATCACCTCGTCACCAGCACACGCACCAGCATCAGCACAACCGCGACGAGCTTCTGCACACCTGTACGGCCTACTGTGAGCACTGCGGGGCTCTCTCCTCTGTCTGATGTGGTACTCGAGGCTGAGAACGTGGAGGCACTGCTGCTGAGCCCGATTCTTCCACTCCGTCGCCACGGCGTGAGATCGTCGGCACGGGGCGGTGAGGAAGAGGAGGAGGATGCGGGTGGTTGCGGCGCAGAATCGGAGAACAGTCTTCGCTTCGAATGCACTCCAAACCATGACGACGCACAGATGGACTCTGCGGAGGCTAGCCCGAGCCGTCGGCGAGAACGCCACCACCCTCAGCACCACCGCGGCGATGCGTGTGCAGTGGCGGCGGAGGTCAGACCATCTTCGCCCTCGTCGGTTGCGACCACACCATCAACGGTGGAGGCTGCCGATGTGTCTTTCACGAGCGTGGTGTCACACGCTTTCGAGACGAGCCCCCACGCCTCCGCGTGGCAACAGGGAGTTGCTTACGCGCCGGAGATTCGTGGGGTGACGCCCAGCGCACTGGACAAGCACGCCACACACACAGCCAGCCCACCCGCTGCGTCTCCGTTTTGTCTCGCGATTCCACCGCCCAAGTCGGTCCAGCTCCGTCAACGACAGGAACAACACCAAAAGCAGCTGAAGCAGCAGCAACAGCAACACGTTCTTCACGACGGTGTCTTGCGCGACACAACTGTCTGTACTGGCGACAATCAGGTCTCCGAACGGGCCTCCCCGCCCCGGGTGGATGCAGCCGCATCACAAGCGCAGCAGGACCCCAAGACTGATCAGGATAAGTGCGAGATGGCAGGGGAGTACATGCGATCTGTGGAGGCGACATTCGCGCAAGCACTGCCTCTCCCACCTTGCGAGGAAACCAAGCCCTGCCCACCCTACACATCGCCCCAGGCCATGCGTGACTACCGCGCCGGCTGCGTGTCGCATGGTGTCTCTGATGGACCTTTTCGACCTGCGCCGGAGACGCCTTTCTTCGCGTCTGCGCCGACTGTCGTTCTCAAAAACATGGTCGCGGAGAGCTGGCTAGAGGTGCTGCCGTTTCTGTTCTCCGATACCGAGCGAACTCGCTTGGCACGTCATGCCGGCCGTGGTCACGGAAGGGGCGGCCGTTTCAATGGCGAGAACAGGTGCGGCTACGGCTTCCACGCGTTCCAATGTGGACCGTACCCGACGCACGCGAGCAACGACATGGGAAAGTACGGGTGGAACAACGGGGGCGCATTAAAACCCTTGGTGATGCTTCCACCTCAGTACGTGGTGTGCGTCCAGCACCGGTGCCGACAGGCGGTGTACGTGTCCGCTGAAGAGTACGTGAAAGACGATGTCGTGGTGGTAGATGGAGACGTCGGACTGGACGTGGGCGTGGTGTCGGGTGCCTGGACTCGCGATGCTTACAACGCAATGAGTTCGGATGAATGCGAGGCACTGGGTCTGCCCACAACTCTTCGCCGTTTCCTACAGGAGCGTGTCTATCGTCATGCGACGATGGTCGAGGCGGATTGGTACATGAACGAGCTGCCCATCCTGGAGGAGTACACGCTGTGCTTCCTCCGACAACTGCACGCCAGCTCGCACGCCTTCCCCGTCTGCCGGGTTGAGCAGATGCGGTTCTTGGCGTGCGAGCTGCAGGCAGATTTGCGCAAAGTATACGTGTATTTTGACTCCGACAAGGAAGTTCGTTTTCTTGAGCTCGCCACTTTTCTCAACAGCATCTTTCGATGCAGGATATGGGTACACAAGGTGTCCGCTACCGACATCTACTTTGAAGAGCCTGGCCCTGAGAAGGACGCGAATAAAGAAGATGAGAAGAACGCGAAGGACAAAGATGGCAGTGCACCGTAGAAGCACCGCATTATGGGAGCTGCTGCGGCGGACTGCAAACTGTGACGCGACCAGGGTCGTGGGTATCCGACACGCGTGCACACACACAGACACACGATACTAATCCGTGCGTGAGGTGCCTTTTATTCTATATACAAAATAAGTTATTATTTTTCCCAGTACTGTTTAGTTTTGTAATTTTTTTACCTTTTCGTTGCTCAACGTTGTTGCGCTTCTTCTTCCGGGTTGGGTCTCTTCCGAAAACAATTCGTCAACCGTTTCGTCTCCTTCTGTTTGTTGTTACTGTTGCTGTTGTGCTAAAGTTGTTTTTAAGGCTTGCTTGATGATGGGCTGATAAGTGATGCTCTGTGGCGCAGAACACGCTCATTTTTTTTTTTTTGCTTCCTAACATGCAAGCACACAATGAGCACACTCCTTCGTCATTTTTTTTTTCACGTGAATGCAGTTCATCTCGCAGCCTTGCCATTTCTGAATTGTTTGGAACCTCAACACACAGCGGCCAACAAATACCAACAACATAAGGAAGAGAAATCATGAAACAGGAAGTGAGAGAGGAGAACACGCACACACCTGCTTCGTTCTTTCTACCCCCCCTTTTTCCCATATTCGCTCACAGGCTCTGAGAAGAAGAGCAGATCCTGTCCGACGGGAGAAGCTGTGGTGGTGTGAGAGAGAAGCCGTGTACACAACCATAGAGTGACCCAACCTTATCAATGAATGAACCACAGTAACAGCAAGAAAGCAAACGAACAATACTATGCGTGTGAGCAGCCTGGCGTCGACGGTGGTCTCCAGCGCATCAGGATTGACCTAAGCACCCTTTTTTTTAATTTTTTTTTTTTGGTGAACACGGTTCCTCACTCTGTTTTCACTTTTTGTTTTTGTTTCCCCCCCTCCCCCCCTTTTCAGATATTTAGTTTACTGGCACAAAACAAACGAATAAACAAACAAACACAGCAACACAAGAAACCCCCGAAAACCGAACACATGGACAGGCACACATTCGAGCGAGGTACTCGAATAGATGATGCATATTCTCCCCTTTCTCCTCTAGCTGTGCCTCTCTGTTCATGCTGCACCAGTGTCCGTGGCTTCTTCTCGCCCTTGGGTGGCACCCCCCTCAATGTAAGCTGTGTGCGCCAACCTGTGCTTGTGACTGCCAGCTGCTACTACCTACCAAGTCCCATAGCGGTGAAGCACCACGCACACACACAAGACATAGGCACACCGAAGTGTATATAATTCTTTGCCCTCCTTTCTCTCCTCCATCTTGTTACTTCTTTTTCTTCATTTCTTTCCTCCACTCTTATCTCGTGTTTTAAATATACTCAGTTGTGGGTCGAGCAGTTGACACGCATCTTTAGTCGCAAAAACTATTATTACTACTACTAGTAAACCAGTCTTTACTGCCCCCCTCCCCCTACACACACACCATCTTCGCTGAATCAGAAGTAGAGAGAAAGGGCGGCACCACAGCCGACCACAACAACAAACATAATTCTGCTACTCGAGTTTACTTTGCCAGCCGTTCAAACGTATCCGCCATAGACCAATACACGAAAAAAAAGGCAGTGTTTGTGTTTTGTTTATTTATTCTTCTCCTTTCCCTTGCTAAACTCTTCCTTACCTCTATCATTCTCTGCTTCGATTTGGCGCCTGGACAATGAACTACTTTTCACAATGGCCTGACATGACGCTGATGAAGCCCGGTGGAGGTCGTGTCAAGGCATCGGAGGCGCTGTCCAAGCCCGCGTACCTGGTCATCTACATTGCCGCCTCATGGGTGCCGGAGAGCAGCATTGTGACCCCACTGGTTATCGATTTCTTCAGACGTCAACACGTTGCGAAGGATTTTGCTGTCCTGTATATCTCCCGCGACACGTCGGAGGAGGCCGTGGTGCAGAACTTTGAATCACACACAAAGGTTGCCTCCCCCCCACCGCCTTCTTCCACCGCCCCGTCTCCATCCACGCGGCGGCGCAGCAGCCACAAGGGCGGCTCTTCTTCTTCTTCTGCCAAGCACAGTCTCACAGAGGTGAAGGAGGCCACGGATAACTTCTTGACAACAACGGCAGGTTACTACGGCTTACCCTTTGAATGGGTTGAGAAGGTGGCGCTGCCTCTTGTACACCAGTTGCGTGTCTTCACGTATCCCTCGGTGTTGGTCTTCGACAATCGCATAGCCATCCCGCCGCCTCTCTCTGCCACCGAGCAGGCCGCAACCTCCTTGCGCGCCAAAGTCGCGGACCCGACGACGTCGAGCCCACGCATTGAGAGAGACGCCTGCACCCCTCGCGTGCTGTCCATCACGGGCCGCTTTATGCTGGAAGTTCTCGACCCGAATGGCGATAACTTCCCATGGACAACGCTCGATGACGCGATGGCGATGGGGCGCCGCTTGTTCTTGTCGGTTGCCCTCGTGGTATCGGCTATGGTGGTGGTGCTGATCGCCTATATGTGGCCGACTTTCGCGACGGCCGGCACAGATGGCCGCAAACGTCAACAGGCGCAGCGCCGTCTTGCCCACGAGGTGCAGACGTGAGCAGACCTACACGTGGTGCCCTCGACACAACAGCAACAGCAACAACAGCAACAAACAAATCAGTGACACCATCTTTCCTTCCTGCACAGTTTCTGTTTAGGAAATTAGGTGTGTGTGTGTGTGCGTGAAAAAACAGTAGACCTTGCGACGCAGATTACTGCATATACATATCAACTCACAGCGACAATAAACAAACAACAACAACAGAAGGTGCGGAATGAACCGTTTTGCCCCCTTCCTACTTTTTGATTCGTATGAACTCACGCATGTTCGAGCTCCACGAGCGATGCGGAGGTGCCACGTGCATCATATTTCACCTACTCTTGTGCACCTCCCCCCACCATCTCACCCCATGCATTTGTTTTCTTTTAAACACACACACCACCACCTCTCGCCGTCTCTTGTTTCTTCCCGTTCTCTCGTTTATATTTTGCATTCTGCAAGTCTCGCGCGCCCACACCATGCCCCAAAACGCTTCCCCTTCTGCGACGACGACCACCTCACCTGCCATTCGACGCGGTGGACGGAAGACGGTCACGGAAGTGTTTCCCCATCTTGACGTGCTGAGACAGGATGGTTCCTCCGTTTCTTTGGCGACCGCTCTGAAGGGAAAACAATACGTGCTCTTTTACTTTGCCGCCCATTACTTGCCCTCGTGCCAGCGTTTTACCCCATACCTCGCGGATTTTTACGCCGCGATGAAGGCTTCCCATCATGAGATTGAAATTGTCTTTGTGTCAGATGACAGAAGTGAGTGGAAGATGATGGAGTTTTTTCAAAACAGGTGCAGCAATTACGTGTTTCGCCGACATAAGGCGACCCCAGACCTCGTCACACCGCCACCACCACCACCAGCGACGGCAACGGCGTCTCTCAGCACCCCGCAGAGCCTGGAGGGCCTCGCTAAGCCCGTACCCGGTGCTCTCTCCACCACTTCTTCGTCCGCGCAGGTGAAGAGCACCGCCACGCTCCGCGAGCGCCTCCACCCTGAAGCGCCAGTGGAGATTGTGACGACGACGACCACGACGACGATGTCCTACAACAGCAGGGCATCCCACCGCTCCACCAAGGCACATCGCTCCGACGAGGACGAGGAGGAAGAGAAGACTCAAGATGAGCTAATGGAGCCCGTCACACACACTACCACGAAGACCACCACTACACGCAGCACCGCGCAAGAGGTCATGGCCAGTCTGGAGTCTGACCCCGATTCACAGACAGCTCCCGAGACGAAGCCGGAAACGGCCAGCACGGCCCCTGTCATGCCTCGGCAAGGCGAGAAGGTCGAGAACGACAAGGGTGATGCATGCAGTGGTGCACCGTGTGTGCTGCCAGGGCACAAGCCGCGTCTTTCAGCCATCTCTGGCTACGTCCCGCGTGAGCCCATTGCGTCTGGCCACGGCAACTGGTTGGCGCTCCGCTACAGAGACAGCCAGGGGGCGGTGGGGAAATGGCTGCGCCGGCACTACAAGGTCCGCTCAGCACCGCGCTTGCTCGTGGTGGAGTGTGAGACGGGTCGGCTACTAGTGTCTGAAGGACGGCCCATGGTACTGCGCGATCCCCTCGGGGCGGCGTTCCCGTGGCCTGGCGCCGACCAAGCTATCCAAGCTGAGCGAGGCCACTCTTCAGAGAAATCGCACGCCTTTTTGTGGTTCTCCATCGTGTTCCTCTGTGCGATGAGTCTTTATCTGTGTAAAAGAGTGCTCCTCGGATGAGAAGAGAGTCCAAGTACCTGCAAAACAACAACAACAAGCCATGTTCACTAGCAGAGGAAGAGGAGGAGATGACGTAGGCGTCACATGTGCGTGCGTTTCGAACCTTTTTGCTTTTTTTCTTCTTCCCGTTCTTTCACGACCCCCCACCTCACATTGAGTACTCTCTCGCTTTTTTTTTTCTTGTTTTGGTTTGTTTTGTTTCTGTGTTTGCATGATTATGATGCAAACAGCTGCTGACCACGTACAACATTGAAAAACAACAACAACAACATCAACATCACTGTCATAAAAACAAGCAAATAAAAAACAACGGCGCTATAAAGACACACTCAAGTACCTTAACGCCATGCGCACACGTGTGTGCAAGAGGAAAAGGAGGATTCCAACTTCTTACGTGCACCACTGACTGTACCAAGCCTGATATGCTGTTCTGCCACTCTCTGCTCTGGCCCTACGTCTTGAACACGAAGCAGAGGAACTCTTCGGCACCTGTTTGTGGACGACACAGGGGAGTCTACGTGCAGTGCCAGCGTTCCCTCGAGACACGATGCATTGGAAAGAAAAATAGTAAAATATAAATAGGCCCTCCATCTCATCTTGGCTACTTGCCGCAAACTCCCCCCCCCCTATTCCTTTCACTGCCTCTCCGTGTACGAGCCCCATCACACATCTTACTATTATTGTTTACCCTTTTTTTTTGTTCTTCGTCTCCATCTGTCCCACTTTGTTTTTCTTTCACACTTACGACTTTGGCTACGCAACGCTTTAACGAACGCCAAAGAAAGAAAACCGTGCATTTATTGCCCCTCCCCTTTTTTCACATCACCCCCTTTCCCCCTTTTTTGTTTAATGTCTTCACTTAAGAAGTTCATCCCGAATTCGGCATCCCTCCTGAAGGGGACGTCCGCCAACACAGAGCTCACCTCGCTGTCCGGCAAGCTCGTGTTCTTCTACTTCTCCGCAAGCTGGTGCCCCCCGTGCCGCGCCTTCACGCCCCAGCTGATTGAGTTTTACAACAAGTTCCACGAGTCCAAGAACTTCGACATTGTGTTTGTCTCTTGGGATGAAGCGGAGGCAGACTTTGAGGGATACTACGCGAAGATGCCGTGGCTGGCGTTGCCTTTCAAAGACCGCGCTGGGATGGAGAGGCTAACGAAGGGCTTCGATGTGCAATCTATTCCCACGCTGATCGGCGTGGAGGCGGACACCGGCAAGGTGGTGACGACGACTGCGCGGAACATGGTCGTGAAAGACCCTGAGGCAAAAGATTTCCCGTGGGGCCCCACCACGTCGCAGACTGACAAGGCATCGACCGGCCGCAAGATTGAGTAGTGCACTGATATCACAGAATAAATTAAAAAAAAAATCGATCGTAAAATAACCAAAAACAACAATCATAAACAGTTTTCATGTGGGCGCTTATTCGGGGTTGGGAGAAAAAAGGCGTGCCGAAGTGGGGGTATAATTTGACCAGGACGACATATGGAAGAGAAGAGCAAGAACGTGCGTTTGAGCGCGTCGAACTTTTTCTTCTTTCTTTCTCTCTTTCCACGTGCCTTGCTTTTCGACGTTGCCTTCCCTCGTCGCGAATACTTCATTTATCGGAGCAGCTGCAGTTTATTTTAAATGCCTCTCTTTCTTTATTTTCGTTGCTTGTACGTCACACTGTGTGCTCTCAAGGACGCGTGTGAATACGAAAAAAAAAAGTATCGTACTTTTGAAACACACTATACCCGTGTGTAAAGCCATTTCACACGACACTATCATTCGCGCTAAAACAAACAAACAAACACTACATTTACACACACACACATATCAGGTGACAATAGCAAGAACGCGTCACACAAACTCTTTTTTTGAGCCTTTTCTCTCGTTCTCTCTTTTGAATCTTGGCTTTTATTTGGCACACTCGAGTGTCAGGCGTGACCCACGCGACTAGAAAGATGGCGCAGAGCCTGTTACTTCTCCCCCCCATTTCCTAGATTCGTGGCTGCTTTTCGTTGCTGTTGTGTTGCTCGCGCAACCCCGAGCGCGTGTAGTACGAAGCGTCGAAATACGATAAAAAGATAACACACTCATAACTTTCATCCCGGTTCCTTCCTCATTCCTACGGTCTGTTCTCGATGTGATTTCCATCATTTTGTCTTTGTGTGCGCTATGACTTTGTCCTGATCTGCACACACACACACACACACACACACAATTGTATTATTTCATAAAGCCATTGCGATACCAACACGCAGCGACATCAAACAAAAAAACAGCACCGATAACGAGAGCAAGATATGTCAGGCCTTCAAAAATATATTCCTCGCAAGCAGCTCAAGAAGCACGCGTCTGAGGTGCCGATAAACAGCCTCTCCGGCAAGCTCGTATTCTTCTACTTCTCCGCGAGCTGGTGCCCTCCGTGCCGCGGCTTCACGCCCCAGCTGATTGAGTTTTACAACAAGTTCCACGAGTCCAAGAACTTCGAAATTGTGTTCGTCAACTGGGATGAGGTTGAGTCAGAGTTTGACGGGTACTACGCGAAGATGCCGTGGTTGGCCATTCCCTACGGAGATAACAAAAATATCGAATACTTGAACAAGCTTTTTCGTGTTTCTACTATTCCATGCCTTGTGGGTGTGGAGGCTGACACCGGCAAGGTCGTGACGACGAGTGCACGGAACATGGTCGTGAAAGATCCTGAGGCGAGGACATTCCCTTGGCCTGACTCCGATTCACGCTTGTAACCGTGGCCGTGAGGTGCGTCACTGTCGATGTCCCTCTCTCTCTCTGTCTCTCTCTCTTTTTGTTTTGTTTCCCTATTTGCTTTGTTTGTTGCCTGTTTTTGTCTCTGTGTGCTTGTGCCTGATACAGGTGCTCTTCCCCCGCTGAACGTCACTAAAGAATATCAGATGCGCAGCTCTCGCTCAACCTTTCGTAGTTTTTTTTTTTCTGACGCCATGACCGCACATGCACGCAAACAAGGCAAACAAAAGCGATGATAGTGAATCGAAGTGGAGAATGTGTGAAGGTCAAAATCACGCGAATGCGCGCCGTGCTTTCTTTCACAACATGACCACTATTTCGACTGCGCACATTTTTTTTTTTGAAGCACATTGTGATCTGTGTGTGTGTGCCTTTGTTTCCTATTGACGTGGAACAGTCTTGTTCAAGCCCAACACGGAGTGCACACCTCATCGTCTCTGCCTGTAACTCATTTTCCCCCGCTCCTCTCTTCCTCTCCTTTTTTTTCCCTTCGCTATACGTATTTATCCATCATCACCACCAATAACTATTGCCATCAATACATGTGGTGAAGATCTCACACAAACCCACTATTCGCCGTTAAAAAAAAAAAATATAACCCACCATAATATCAAATTGAACACCAAGCATTCAGCAACGTTAATCGCAATGTCTGGCCTTTCTCAGTA
This sequence comes from Wallacemonas sp. 195SL, assembly GCA_030849605.1. NCBI lineage: Eukaryota > Euglenozoa > Kinetoplastea > Trypanosomatida > Trypanosomatidae > Wallacemonas > Wallacemonas sp. 195SL. The sequence goes on along the minus strand of JASANS010002323.1, from coordinate 34,194 downwards.
CCTTCCTAACAACGCCAAGATCATCAACAAGGGTGCCGATGTGGACCCCAAGAGCCTCGCCGGCAAGCTCGTGTTCTTCTACTTCTCCGCAAGCTGGTGCCCCCCGTGCCGCGGCTTCACGCCCCAGCTGATTGAGTTTTACGAGAAGTTCCACGAGTCCAAGAACTTCGAGGTCGTGTTCGTCACCTGGGATGAGGAGGAGGATGACTTCAACAACTACTACGGCAAGATGCCGTGGGCGACCCTCCCCTTTTCGGATGAGGCTACCCGCAAGTTCCTGACTGAGCACTTCAAGGTCGAGAGCATCCCCACGCTGATCGGCGTGGAGGCGGACACCGGCAAGGTGGTGACGACCAAGGCCCGCCAGACCGTCGTCACCGACCCTGAAGGTGCCAACTTCCCCTGGACTGACTAAATGTGTTGCCAGGGCAAACTGCGGATCAAAAAAAAAAAAACACCAACAACAACAGCATGACATGCCATGGCAAAGAAAGAGAACAATATTGGTCTCTCTCTCTTCTTTTTAAACAACAACTATTTGGCCTTCTCTCTCTCTTTTTTTTTGAGGGGCTTTGCTTTTTTTTTTCCTTTTTTTTTGTGTCTTGTTGGGTCAACCAGGTCTATCTCTTTTTCCTATTTTTCTTCATGCCAGGTGTGCCGCTGGAAAGTCACTCGCAACCGTCGTTCTGAGCTGAACGCGCTACCAAGGTGAGCTCCAGCAATTATACAAAATCCTGCGTGAGGTAGAAGTGAAGCTGATCAGACAACAAAAAAGATGCGGTGGAAAAAAAAAAGGCTGCAATCCGGAGAAACAAACAAACAGACACAGTGTCTTGACGCTTTTAGTGTAGAATCAGTGTTTTTTTTCTCTTGTATTCTCACAAATCTGTCATGTCTTTTCCTGCCCACATTTCTTTATTATTATTCAAATGTTTATTTCTTTACCAGAGCGAGTTTTTGCACGCATATGGTATTGTCACTCGGTAAATCGAAAAGAAAGAAAAAGAACTTGCAACCACAATAAAAAAAATGGGAGACGCACATGCACAGAGGCACTCGCACTTTTGGCTCACGTATTACGGCGTCACTGCACAAGACTTGCGTGTGCCCCCCCCCCAAACAACAACAAGAGCACTGCGGAGACGCTTAAAACTGTTTCCTCCTCACGAGACGACCTTTTTGACGCACACCAGGCGTATCTGAAGAGAGATTCTGTTTCGTTTTTGCCTTTTTTCACTACCGTGTCGCACCACCTCGCTCTCTACCCAAAAGACACCATACACACCGCACTGGGACAAAATTCGTGCTCTTATCGCCTCAACTGCCACCACCACCCATTTTGCCTGCATTTCTGTCTCTCCTTCTTATTTGTTTCTACAAATCTCCGTAATGTTGCACGCTTATCACATACACGCACCGCAAACGCTCGAAGAATTTCACAGAAAGACAAATATAAAATAAGAGAGCTTTTTTTTTCTTTAAACAACGTAGGCTCTATTTGTCGCATTCTCTTTCGCTCTCTTTCATTTTTTTTTTCTCTTCCGTTCACCCTTCTCCCATTCTCAATTTGGCTCAATGACCACTGCTGCCTCTCCGCACGCCGTGGTGATGTCACCCATGTGCCAATCTGCCCGAAAGAAATGCACACGCTACTTCGACATGCTCGACAGCGACGAGAGCCGTGAACGCGTGACTGTCCTCACGACTCGCTACCGACAGATGCTGCCCGCGGAGAAGCTCGCTTTTCTGCAGGAGTTGATTGGTCCTGGGTGCGCCTTCTGCCCCGAGACGGACGAGCTGCTGCGCCGTGTTCTGGCACGTGAGGAGGCGGAGTGCGCTGTGAACGGCGACGTCGTGCACTACACCAACGCGCGCCTCCTTGCTGTTCAGGCGCGTGACCCCACATTCATTTATGTTGATGACGAACTGCCTCCACGCAATGGCTCTGAGGGCCCGCAGCGTCTGCGCGTGAGTACTGTCGGCGAGCGCAAGGAGCTCTCCCACACGGAGAAGATCTCTGAGCTGCTTGGCGAGCGCGGTATGTTCGGCGAGTCCAATGTGCGCCTGCAAGCGGAGCGCCTGTCCATGTACGATCGCATTCAGAGCAACAAAAACTCGCGTGTGAGCACGGCTGATGCCGCCGCTCTGGCAACCGCAGGGGCGACCGACGTCGCAGCAAGCCGACCCAGTGATGCCTCCAGCGTGCCACCCGCAGAGGGAATGTCCGCCCGGCCATCTGTGCTGCGGCCGCAGGATCTGCAGCGCAAATCGGATGCGATCCCGCGCACAGTCACCACGTTCGACGGCCAAACACTGCCCGCCCTTCACCGCAGCCACGCGTACCAGACGCTGCGTCTCGCGCATAGTTTCCCCCACCACATTAACACCAGTGAGGCCAATGATGACCACCTTGCCACGGCTCACGTGGTGAACCTGTCCGGCATTCCCATCGCCGAGGAGGATTTGCGTCGGTGGTTTGACTCGATGGACTCGGACCACAGCGGCTACCTCAACTGCCAAGAATTTCTCGCGTGGATGCGGTGCCTCGAGCGTGACTTTGGCGTGCAGGAGACGTACGAGCAGCTCGAGAAGGAGGGCATGCGCCTCTCCCAGGATAACAAGCTCGGCTATGAGGCGTTCGCCTACTTGGTTCTTCGCTTCGTCAGCGCGTAAACCGCACGTGGACGGAGGCCAAAGGTGAGAACCCCTGTGTGCATCGGTCACAAAAAAAAAAAAAAAAGCAACAAAACGCAGCGAGTTTCATGGGCTCTCCTTTTCACACAGACCGGTAGCGCAGGGGGGAAGAAAAAGAAAAGAAAAAAAGAACAGATAACCCCCCCCCCCATCAGCCATCCCAAGCAGCGGCAAACTCGCTGAGAAAGGAATGCCACCACCAAACCAATCTTGCATTTTTTTTTTGGCTAGGCGGAATGGGAATGTGTAGCACACGCACATACTTATGAAAAGAAAGAACATCAACAACCCAAATCACTGAATATGAGTAGATGATCACCAGAATGTACAGCGGCCCAAATCGATATATGAAAATGTCGTGCCTGTAAATTTTCTCCTTTCTCTCTTTTCTTTTTTCTTCCTTTTTTTTTCTTTGGAATCGTGTGTCGTCGTTTCTACAGCACACCACGCTCTGCTGCGCATGTAAATCATGTCACAAGCTTTCCCGTCTTTTCGTCACTGCAATGAAGATGAACATGCGGACAGAGCCCCGCGTAGGGCCAAGACAGACGTGTGGGACGCTGCAATGTCGCAAACATGAGCACCAGGAGAGAAGAGTGTGATCATCAGAACGCGCCAAAGCGGTGCTGCGCAACAGCGTTTAAATGTATTTCATTCTGTCTTTTGTTTTCATCTTTTTTTTGTTTTTTTTTGTTTTTGTTTTCTTCTGTTCCTTGCTGCATCAAGAGCCCTTGTGCGTGGTCTGCCACCGCGTGTGCACCTTGCTGTTCTTTTTTTTCCTCCTTCTTATGGGAGACAAAAACAAAACAAACCAAACAACAACAACACAGAAATAACCAGCTCCATTTGCTTTTCACCTGTCTGGCAGCGTGTTGGTAAGGGCGAGCACTGTAGCGTGCAGAACTTGCTACCTCTGCCCTTCTGAAGCGCAAAAAAAAAAAAAACAACAACAACAACAACAACAACAAAATGATCAGAAAGCACTTCGAAATATGGCAATGCATCTGGTTTATTCCTCTCAAACCTCACGTTGAAAGATTTGTAAAAAAGTGTGAGCTGTACGTGTGTGTCTCTTTTCTTTTCGCTGACGAACCCTTTTCGAGGCGTGCACGGGAAGTTGACCACCGTGTCCAACGCGCATTGATTGTGTGAACAGTGACAACGCCATCCCTGAGCCCGCACAACACAACCACATGCCTAGCCTCCCTATTCTCGCTCATTATAATTCTATCCTATTTTCTTTCTCTGTCTCTCTGTATTGTCTTTTCTGTGCTCATTATCCGACCCTCCTCACCACTATCCTTTCACAACAACACCCGTCAGCAAGAAACAGGTAAAACCGCGAGACGTACCTAGTGTAGTTGAACATATATTTCCTACGTGAAGACACACACACACATATCCACTGAACGAGTCACGCGAGTGAGAAACCACAAAGAGAATAAAGTTACATTCGATCAGCTTGCAAACCAGCAACAAGAACAAGAAACCTCAACTGCTGTTGGTGAGCCTGTTTTTCTTTCCATTTCTTTTTTTTTCTCTTCGCATCCATTAACTGACCAAATTGGGTAAACGTTTCTTTTTCCCTTTGCAGTGGCAGACTTCCTCGGACACCCGCCTGTAGGTGTTTCGGATTGTTTTGAGCTTGACCGTAGTGGAACTACCGCAGTGAACTTTTTTCTTCTTCTTCTTCCACCCATTCTTGTGCTTGTCTTTCTCTTCTCCCCCCCTGGATTGCCTTATTCAGTTTGTGTGTTGACTTTCCCTTTTTACTCCCCCTGTTCTCATCCCCACGGATTTGACTTTTTTTTTTTTGACTATCTGCTTCTGGCTTTCATTCGGCGACTGATACGGTACACACAGGCATTGTGTTTTGTGTTTTGATTTTTTTTTTTGCTCTGCATCACATTTAGTAGGAGAAGACAATATTTCCAGCACACGTGACACACACACACACACGGAAAAAAATAATAATAATTCCACAACAAACTGAAGCAATTGTATCCGTGCCAGAGGAAATACCACACACCTGTGCTATCGTAATCACTCCCAAAACAAACAAAATAAAGGCCGAGTCAAACAGGATTAGCTAGGCGTGACCTTTGTCTTTTGCGCGTTCTGAGTGAAAAAAAAAAGAAGAAATGGAGTACCTTCTTGGCTCCTTGTACGTGACACGGTGCTACGAGTCACTCGACACCATGAATGAGCACAATGGCGTGAGCAGCTTGAACCAATCCATGACAGATGGCGCTGAAGGCGGGTTGATAGAGCAGATGTCCTCCCCACTTGACCAAAGCGATCTTTTGGACTCACCAGGTGACATTTTTGCTGCGCGCCGGTCAACTGCGAAGCCGTCCCGTGTAGACCCCATGACGATCTCTACCCCAGGCGCCTCCGCCCTCGCCAGGCGTCACATACTTGACGGGGCAGCCGAGGATGGCGAGCCGAAGAAGAACACTGCCACAACGACGACCACGACGGCGACGAGCCCTGGGTCGGCAGGGAGCGGACGTGTCACGCCGGTCGCGAGCAACGCGTACGCGTCCGAGGTGGTCTCTCCGCGCTCCGAGCCTTCGTCCTCCTCGCCGTGCCGTTCATCGATGCCGGTGTTGCGGAATGTGGCCCCAGTCGAGTACCCCGTGCCGGTGTGGGAGTTGGAAAACAAGTACGTGTTGCTCTACCTGGCGCCACCCACGGAGCCAAGCAAGGGAGTGGCGAGCAACGGCGCGGTGCGCTACCACGGCTCTCCTGACAACAGCACAACCCACCTCTACGGCGAGGCAGTCACGGGTGGCGGCGACGGGGCCGTGACTGACGCATCGCGTCGCTCACGCCAAGAGACCCCCATCTCCGCTGTGTCCTTGTGGAAGCAGCAACAACATCAGCAACAACAGCCACAGCGGTCGCCGCACACCCCATCCCTCCCAAAGACGCTGCTCACGCGCACGCAGAGCTCTCCCCCACGTCAAGCACAATCTGGTGCCAACACCACCACTGCCACCCACGTCAACCCCAACGTCTTGCGTCCCCAAGCCCGCGCCACGCCCCTCGCGCTCCCAACAGAGAAGCTGCTGCTTCTCTTCTACGGCCTGCTCATGAAGCAGCTCCACGAAGCGGAGACGAGCCCGCTTGAGGGTGCCGCAGCAGGCTCCACAGGCGGCACTATGCCTTCCCCAGCCGCAGCGCGTCGTGGTACGGTACCGGAGGCGAGCCCCCCATGTGGTGCCAACACCACACGACCGTCCATCACAGTGGAGAGCATGGCCGCGGCGATGGGAGGTGTAGCGGCGCGTGTGGATGCTCCGGTTGCGGTGCTGGAGTTGCAATACGTACCCTTGGCAGGCGGCACGCACGATGACCCCACGCTGGCTGTTGACGACGCGCAGCTTGGTGTGGTGCCGACGGTTCGTGCCGGAGCGCATAGCCTGCCATCCGCCGCCAACACCAGCTCTCCAGCCTCCTCACTCGGCGCAACGGCGAGCTCTGCCACGGCGGCTGGCCTCGCACGCGGGGCAGGTCCTTCGATGACGACAACGGTGGTGGGACTGACTCTTCCGCGCGTGCACAGCCAAACAGCGTCTCCAGATGGCCAGGGCTCGCCGCTGCTAGGCCCGCAGCGTGGCGGCGCCCCCTTTCGCCCGGCATCACCCGTACCGGTGACGGCGTTGGGCTCCGCCCCATCGCCCGGAAGCAACAGCAGCGGTGGTGGCGCTGGTCGGCTCTCCACGGGTACATCAGGGGCTGGGACAGGAAGCATGACGGTCACGAGCACAGCCGGTCCTGCCTCGTCCTTCATGACGCAGTCGGCGGCAGGGCGACTGCCTAACAATGCCGCCATGGCCACATTCAGCCAAGTGCACAGCGGTGGCGGGGGACTTTCTGCTGCTGCTGCTGCGGCAGGCACAGCCGCGAAGCCGCTGAGTGAGGTGGTGAATCTGGTGCTGGATGGCGCCTCCGTGGATCTGGATCGAGTGTACTTTGACCGAGCCATGACGGAAGGCGATTTCTACGGGGGCTGGTTTGCCCTCCGCAACGGCGACGCGTACCGCCGCGTTATTGACATCTACGGCCTCACGAGCTGGCCAACGGTGCTCCTCCTGGACCCATCTGGCAATGTCGTGTCATTCCACGCACTGGAGCACATTGAGAAGGAGTTGCGGCACCACTACTACGCACGCTACATGCGGCGACGCACGAAGCCGCCCCCACCGCTCATGCTCACCACGCCAAGTGAGGCCGCGTCGAGGCTCGCGACGGAGGGCAGCCCACACCACGCGCAGGCCCCCTTCACAACCGGCACACAGGCGCAGGGAGAGACTAGCATGTCCCTCACCGAGCTGTCCTCGCCACTCAGTGTGGAGGACGAGACCCCGCCAGTCGCCTCTCTGAGAACCGAAGCCCACGACGAATTTCGCAGCCGCGACATGACCTCGACGACGCGGTCATCAGACAAGACCACCGATGGCGACAACAACGAGGATGAACTGACGGACCAGGGCACCAACTTGTCCAGCACAGCCTCCCCCATCCCTGGTCAGACTGAGAGAAGCGGCCGAGACAGAGAGGCGAGTGGCGCCGCCGCACCTTCATTGGCCAGCCCGTTGTCTCCCGGGGTGACGAGTGACAGCACCGTAGCCCCTCACGGTGCCCTGGCCTCGCCCTGCACCACCCCGGCCGGACTCACCAATGCAACACGGGCGCTCTCCTCTCCGCTGGAGCCCGGCGACGCGCAGACAACGTCGTCGTCGTCGGCACCGCTGCCGGCTAGCCAGGTTGAGCTTGCGGACAGTGCGTCCTTCACCAGCGGCACACTTCTTCCTTCGAGTGCGGCGCAATCACCATCGGCAGCCGCCATCGCTTCTGCTAGTTCTGCTGCTGCTGCTGTCGACGCTGTGGAGGTGCCGGACTTACGCAGCAGCCCGCGTGCCACAGCGAACTTCACGCCACCAACCACCCACGCCAAGGAGGCAGAGGACACGAGGAAAAGCAACAAGGCTCCCATGGATAGATCACCTCTGACCGCCGATGACGACGAGGTCGCACCGCTGCCATCTGGGCACGCGTCAAGCAAGACCGAATCACTGCCCCCACCGGCGCTGCGCACGGAAAGTCGCATGAGTGCGGAGAGCTGGGTGACCGGCGTGATGAGCGTTCCCAGCACGCAGTTCCTCGAAACATCTACCAGCACGGACACGTCAGGGATGGCTGTCTTGACCTTGGCGCCGGGCGGAGTGGAGCTGCTTGCGCGCACCGGCCAGACCGCCGCACCCGTGAGCATTCCAGCGCACTTGCGTGCCCAAGTCGCCGCGGCGGCCGGGGTGGGGCTGCCGGAGACGGACAGGCAGGCGTCGGTGGCGTTCTGCAGTGCGTTCCCGTGGTGTCCAACGCGTGTGATGGGTGCCGCCAGTGGTTCTGATGCGGAGGGTGGCGAAGGGGTGACTTGCTCGTCCTGCTCAGAAGATGCGCATGACTTGTGCGGTGCGACAGGCAACAAGGACGCCGCCCACGGCGATGACACGAGTGGGCCGGCGCGTCCTTCGTTGCAGCCGCTGCTTCTGCGTGCCCTTTCGTTGGCCAAGCCTGCGGCGAGTATTGCCAATGCGATCGCACCCGTGGACGTGATGGAGGGGGCGGCAGGGGCTGATGGGGCGGTATCTGGCGTGGAGGCGGAGCACCTGATCCTTGTCTTTGGCGCACACTGGCACCCCGCCGTCTCACGCGTGCTCAAGGCAGTTGCACGGCTGACCACGTCCGTGAACGGCCCCTCGCAGCCTGACGGTGACGCGATCAACATGGCATCGGAGGAGTTGGACGGAGAGGGCCTCTTTGCGGGTGGTCGAGGCTTCTTCATGTCCGGCGGAGGTGGCGGTCAGGGTGGACTCAGCGGCTTCGGAGGCAGCCTCGAGGAGCTTGACGGGAGCGGCGGCATCGGCCTGCCGAGCACGCTGTCCGGCACGTTCCCCACCCTCAACGGCGAGCACGAGGGCATGTTGGGCCAAGGCAGTGCAGGCCACGTCACTGATGAGGAGGAGGAGGCGGGCGGGCGGGATGGCCACGACGCCACCGCCGCCGCGCGCCACGCTCACGTGCTGTACGTGTGCGCCGACGACACCTTTGAAGAGCTCCAGGCGAGCGTCCGCGAGGTGCCCGGGTGGTGGAGCTGCCTGAGCCCCGCCCTGATGAGCCCCGCAGATGAGAAACCAACCCCCGAAGACGCGAGCTCCTCTATCAGCCAGAGCAAGGTCTTCTCCGAATCTTCGGTGACCGTGTCGTCGCAGCCGCTGGGCGGGGCCAGCGGGTCGCCCACACACCCCGTGCGCAGACTGAACTACGGCGGCCCAAGCAGTGCGACCAAGCAGAGCTGGGCCACCATGCCCGCTGCGGATGTGGTGACGTGGCTGACGAGCAGCTTCGACGTGACGGCCATGCCGCGTGTTGTTGTGCTGAAGCGCTTTCCTCCATGCACGGGGGCTGATAGCGGTGACGCCCCTGTGGGGTGCCACGCGCACGCTGCAGTTTCGGCCATCACGTGGCGTCCTGTCCAACTCCACGCCGAAGCAGTGCGGCTTTTCAGCGACCCAAAGGGCGAACAATTTCCCTGGCCAGAGCCGAACATCATGTACAGCGGCGCTGACGGTGAGGTGGAGCTGGGCGAAGCCAATGAGACCCGCGTCTCCTCCTGCTCCCCAGGCGAGGTTGCGAGCCTCCAGTCCACGCTGCGCACGTTCCCGCGCGTCACGAGTTTGGCGAGTGCCACTGCGACCGGCGTAGAGCCGTCCGTCTCCCGCTTGATGAACTGGTACTGCGGAGATGCCCCACTGGCGGCGACGTACAGCGGTGGCCAGGTGAGCATCACGACACGCGCCACGGCAGGAAGTGCGTCTTGCGGTGTTGGCACCGCAGAGTCTTGCGGCGAGGATGTGAAGGTCGGCCCCTTGTCGAGAACCACCCGTGCCCCTGTGCCACACCCCGTACGCACGGCACTGGGCGAGATGTGCGACGGAGCTCAGGACGCCGCGCAATCAGTGCTCGACAGTGCGGCCGCAAATGCCACTCGGTACGTTATGCCGCCTCTCGCGCCCTTCACGCTGCAGACCACACAAGTCTTGAACCCGGCGGCGCAGGAATCCCAGGAAAAGACGTCGAAGGTCAGCAGCGGCGACGGTGTCTTGGGGGACGCACCCATGTACCCCACGGAAGAGGCCGCCGGCACGTCGCTGGAGGCCACGGTGGTTCAGGTGCCTTCTGAGCTACCTGTTCGCTTGCGCCGCGGTGGCTTCTTTCTTGTCTTGTGCGCGTTCGGCCCCGTCGATGCTAACCTGCATCAGGACTGTCTCACGGCTCTGCGCGAAGCTCGACTGTGGTTGGCAGATGTCCTTAGCGAGCGCAAGCAAAAGGCGTGGGAGGCTGCGCAGAGATCACGTGACCAGCTCACCCTCACGCTGCCGCTGCGTGTGGGCGGGGGTGATAATGCGGTGGGCGGAACGCTCTCCGGTGCCGATCTCTCCCAGTCCTCGCCACGTGGAGGCTCAAGCTGGCTGCAGACGCACGCCAACTTCACGGCCATCCCCGGTCTCGCCGCCTTCAGCAGCAACGAGGAGCACCGCATGGGGACCTCTCCCCCCGCCTTCGCCTCCGTCATGTCAGACCGGTCGCTGAACAGCACGTATGTCTTCAACGATGTCCAGCGGGCATTGCGTCAACACGCACCGGCCGAGTACGATGGAGAGCGTGGCGTCGCTTCAAGCGGGACGACACTGCCACTTGTGTACTTCTACGATGCCGTCTACCCCAATCCACGCGCAAACGCCGCACGCGCGATGGGGGTGCCGATGAGCTGCAACCGCACGCCTGAGGTGCTCAACGATCACACCCGCGCCGCCCGTGAAGAGCACAGCGAAGACCTGGCGTGCCTGCAAGAGCAAGTGCTGTCAACCATTTTAGAGCAGGACGAAACGCTGCTGCCCCCCAGGGAGGGCGAAATCTTCCTGGCGTGCGTGCGGCTGCCGCAGAAGCTCTCCGCCGTGCTGCGCCGCCGTTTGCCGTCTGAATTGCCTCCCACAGCCACAGCCACAACCACGACCACGACAGTCACCGCCACACAGGCGAGTGCCCCCTCCGTGTCCCCCGCCGCAACCAGCGCACCGTCCCCTAGCCCACCCGCCAACGCGAGCTCGGCCACTATTGGCCCAGACAAGGCATCGCGCCCGACCGCGACCTCCTCCACACCAAGTGCAGGCCGCACCGGCAGCCAGGCCGCGATCACCACCTCGGTCGTGGCGACCTCAGGGACCAACAGCTCCGCCACCAACCCGAATCGCCGCGCCTCGCTCTCTTTGGAGGGCACGGAGATGGGCGTGGATGGAGGCCACTCTGGCTCTCCATCGCTCGCCACGACGCTCAGGAAGGACCCCTCGCCCGACCCAGATCTACACCCCGTGGCCTCCGTCGTGATGGTGAAGCAGTTTATCTACGAGCACATCTTGGAAGGCCTGCAGGAGATGTGAGAAGCAACCAACGAAGGGTGACACAAAAACGCAACAACAGCGTTGCGAAAGAGGCTGCTGGGCGTGCGGAGGTGCAGATGAGGTAAATGGAGAGAAGAACGAAATAGAGGTGTGTCTCTGGTATAGTAGTGGAACCCGTAACTCCAAGCTGAACACATTGAATCTCCGGTTTTATAGGCGCAAAAATAACAACAAGAACTGTCGCGCTGTGCGACGTATTCTATTCTTTTTCCTTGCATGCAATGCACCGAGGAAAAAAAAAGGAAAAACGTGCCCAAACAAACACAAACGAAAGTGATTAACCTTTTAACACAAAAAGCAAAGAAGAACAAACAAAAAAAAACGGAAGAGCGATGCTCAGACAAAGAAGGAAGGACAGTTGCGTGCATACGCGAAGAAAGCAGGCTGTGCCGTGCATCTCGACAGTGTACCGCCCAACTTGCACCGGTGGCGTTGCCCCGTTCGTTCCTAACCACAGCGAGCTACACGTGTTCACCGCCAGCCCCGCTCATTCTAGTGCATACCGTTACCGAATGTGCACATGGCAGATCTCGTGTGCGCAGATGATTCCCACGAGGAGGAAGGTTTGTCATGAGGGAGAGAGAAGTGACATCGAGCTCCCTACACACGACACACATTGCACCACCACACGGACACATTCACAGGCTCGCCTATGTTCCCCCCCTCCCCGCTCTCTTTCTCTCTCTCGTCGCATTCTTCGTTTCCTGTATCAAATGTCTAAACAACTCATGTTGGTGCACTCCCTCACCAGGACGACTATTTGATCGTAGTGTCAGAGCGACACAAAGGGCCAGTGTCCTTATCTCTTTTCAACTGATCCTCGCCCCCCCCCCCCTCCCTCCTCTCCCCGTGTCCTGTGCTCAAAGCACATGACACAGCAACTCAGATGCGCATTTCAGCGCGTCTTGGCGGACTACGGCCTCGGTTTCATAGAAAGCGTAGGCCTCGTCTACGACCCTCCCTCTTGCTCCCCTCAGCCAGACCAAGCGGGTGGACTGACCACCACACAACCGGCGGCATCAGGCTGTAAAGACGCACCCTCTCCTGTCAGCTGCGTTCATTGGTCGCCTCTGTGGAGTGGGCTTCCCCGTGCGCCGCTGCTGTGGAAGTATCTGCGCATGTATACTGCATGGACTACGTACGTGATTGTGTGTCTTCTCCTTGTGCACCTCGCCGCACCGCGACGGATGGCAGGCGTGGTGGCGGTCGTGCCCTTGTACGGGATCTTGCCTCTCGTGGGTGCGTTGTCCTATCGCAAGGTGTTCCTCGAGGCCCGCTGTCTGCGGCGCGGGCAATACCGAGTCAACAACAATGCCAACAACAATGCCAACAACAACAACCAACCTGGCGACCACAGCAGTCCAACGGCACAGCCCTCAGGTGTGCCACCGACGATGACGGCGACCGCCAACACGTGGAAGGCCGACACGGCTAGCGATCCGGCAGCGCGCCTCTGTGAAGGGCACACCTCGACTGACCAAAGCAGCGGTGTCGTGCTTTGCACCAGGTGCTCACGGCCGTGGTCTCTGTTGCTGTCGCTGCTGACGGGATGCCATGCGATGCTGCGTGGTGACCTACCCCCGACGCCGAGCTGGCAGTGGATTCGGGGCGATGCCAGCTTGCCGTGCGGCACATCACCCCCGTTCGTAGCCAGCGAACAAGCCTGCCCTGTGGCGGAGCCGATGGCTGCGGGCAAGCAGACTACATACCAACAGCTCGACAAGACGCTGACGCTTCTCGTGTTCTCTTTTTTTATCGTAGTTGTTGAGAGGACGATACCGCTGTTCGCCATAGCGACCGGTGTGGGTGCGTGTCTGAATGCGCTGCTCTACTCGCTCTACGTTTTCGATTACCGCTACGTGCACGAGGGGGCAACTGTCGCGCAGGAAATGACCGACTTCGACTCTCACACGGCGTATTTCCTCGGCTTTGGTACACTCTGCGCCTTCAATCAATACTGCCTCGCGCGTATGGCTGGGAGTAGCTTGGTGGCGGCGAGCCTCAACTTTGGCCTGTACGGCTGGCACGTGGCCTTTTCGGACCACGCACGCCGGTACCCCAGCCGGCAGCCGCGCGACACATGGGCGATAGCGACTGGTGTGCATGGTGACGCGGATGACGAGAAAGGACATCGTGAAAGACGTGCAGGGATGGCGTGGGGCTCTGAGTGGCTTCCCTCAGCGGGCGTTTTTGGCGGCTGGTATCGCGCTATTCAGTGTCTCACATGCTACGCGGGTGTGCTATACCGTATGGCACTTGTGTTTGGACTGGTCACGATGGTGACTGCCGTCATTTAACGCACGTGTGTGTGTGTGTGCATCCCTTCCGGTCTCGACATGTTGCCGTTTTCTCTCACCAGGTCTGTCTTTTTTTTTTTTTTGGTTCCTTGCTCTTTTCTTTCCGCCTCCGCCGGATTTATTGCTATGACACGGATCAGCGTGTACTCTTGCTTATACCTTTATATTTTTTTTTTTCGGTTCCACTCCTCCCTCTCTCCCTACTTGGCTCATCGCAATGCAGTGAACACACCCCTTTTTTTTGTCTTTCTAACTTAGAATTCACACTTTATCATGCTCTAGAGCCGCAGATTTACGTACTTGACGACAACAAAAAAAGCGCATCTATACACGCGAGGCCTATCTCCATTGGTACATTTTGTGAATGCCCACTCTCATGACGCCGCACCCGGTGCGGGCTGTCTACACACACACACATAGCGTCTGCTCGACTGTTTTCATGTCAGCGCCATTAACTCCAGCAAAACGACGCTCCCCCCTTTTTTTTTGTACTCATCCTACATTATATCCCTTGTGTCCTCTGTCCCCCCCTCCTCTCTCTCCCTCTCTCTTTATTCACAACCCACCCTTCATCGGATGACCTGTGGAAGCTCATGAAGTACATTAAACGGCCCACATACACGCATAGTTTTGTTTCCCCTTTTAGACAGAGCACCCCCCCCCCTTCCCCTCCCCTGCTCTTCCTCTGAGCACTTGACACGCCTGACACAACGAGGCTCGTGTTGTGGGCAATAAAGCGGAAAAAGGGGATCCAAGAGGAGAGAGAAAGAAAGCTAGCGTGAACCAAACAACAGCACTAACAAAGCCAAGAGGATGCCGCGGTACCACATCACGGTGCCACACAGTGCCTCTTTTATTACTTTCATGATACTGTTGCTCTGTCTCATGCCTTATTTCGGTGCGCCAACTGTGATGGCCATGGAGGACGGAAACACGGACCCGGACCATACTCTGCCGCTGTCCGCAGAACTGCGCGCTTGCCTTGCCTTGCAGGAGGCAATGGATGAGCGGGGTTATCGCAGCTGCCTCGACAAGCGTGTCATGCTATTGCGCTCGTCTTTTTTTCAAGGTCATGAGGAGCCGCACGCTCTGGTTCTACCTCAGCCACCGCGCCAGATGGGCGTGCACACGCCTTGCTTGAAGTTTGGCCGCTCGTGTCCAATGGAGTACATCGCCTTTCTCGAGTCCCGCTTGTCAACCCTCCCCATTGCCGAGGTAGGCGCAGAGACGAACACACCCCATTCTTTCCACCGACCTCCCCCCGCACCACCCACGGTGGGTGACGACACAGGGGGAAACAGAGACGAGACGGTGGCGATGCCTATTCCCTTTAACGCGTCGTGGTCGTACGGGAATTGGTCTACCTTGGTCAATCTATACTCGCACGTTCAAGTCCTTCAACGCCGCTTGCAGGCCACTATGGGGGAGCAGCGGGCGCTGCGGCCCGGAGACACGCTCACAGCGGATCGTGTCCGTCAATGGCAACGTACTCTCACCTCGACAAGCGCGAACAGACTCTCTGGCAACGCGCATGCCAAGACCTCATCCTCGCACCCGGTCAGGGTGGCTCACCTGTGGCGATGCACTGCGCGGTATACGGCCTCCACACGTACGCTGCGTGCCTTTGTGTGGTTGTGGCAGTGCGCGTCGGCGTGGACAGCGCAGAATGACCCTAGCGCAGGCGGCCTCGGCGCGGCGGTGAGGTGGTGCCTTGTGTCCCTCCTCCGGCAGTTCTGGCCGTGCTGGACGTGGACGTGGTGGTTGCGGCGAGGCGTGCTGGGGCTTCAGGTTTGGTACCTCGTCGACGCGCTCGCGGGTGAACCACTTGATGCATCTGTTGAGCAGGACGTACACAGTGCGTTGCCACCAGCGCAGAAGACCACAAGTCAGCCTGGGAAGACGACGGCGTGTGGCGGCGGAGAAGGTAAGACCGATGACAACACCTTGCCTGACGCTGCAGCCTCCGCCGCGGCAGGTCAGACGGTGGAGGCACACCGCATGCCGGTCATCGCCCGTGATGAGAACGGAGAACGACCGCGAACACCCACCGCGGCTGCTACGGCTGAGGCCTCCATGGAGCAGCTTGTGCGGTACTATTCACTGGTCGATCTTCACCTCGAGCAGCATCTCCCCTTGGTGTTTGTGAAGCTGCGCCGTGTGTTGTGTCTGTGCTTGCTGTGCCAGTTTGCCCTTCTTATGCTCAATTTTGTTGAGCAGTGGTCATCCTGGACTCAAGGGTTTCAGCTGGGCATGGCAGACACGCGCACGCGGACAAGTGGAGGCGGCGGATTTGGTCAATGGGTCTCCCCGCGGCGCCTGTCCGTGGCGGCCTTGCGCTGGGCCTCGCCATGGGGTGCTTCGCCGCAGACCAGCGCGATCGCCCCCGGGCGGCTCTCTTCCGTACTGATTGTCGTCGCGCCGATACTTGTCGGCGTCCCCACCTTGGTGCTTGCCGCGAAGGGCTTCATGGAGGCCAACAAGCAACTGGAGGAACTCCGCAGCCATGTTCTGCGTGACCAAGTCGCAGTTCTGCAGCCCAGCTCTTGATGACTGCCGTAATGTGGTAAACAACAACAACAACAGCCCCACTACATCGCCAAAGGACGCGCACAGCCACCGCCATGTCTCGAACCACGTGGCTGCCTGGCCCGACTTGCTCAAATGTGGGTATGTCTGACGCTGTTCTGTGGGTTTTCCTTGCAAACATCTCAGTGACGCCAAAACAGAAAACAGTGTGCATATCTGCACAGACCACCAACAAGCGAACATGCGAGTAAACGAACAAACAAACAAAAAAGCCCTCCCCCCCCCAGAAAGCAACAGAACTGTTGCGAGAGGACGCTGGGCCTACTGAACACGAACGACACTGGCTTCCACTTATTATTATTATTATTATTAGCCCCTCTCCCTTCCCGCTTCTCGTTGTGGTCTTCTAGCGAATAGCTGACTCAAACTTATTTGAGACCCTTTTCATGATGCGCAAGAAATCACGTCCTCCCCCCTTTTTTTTGTGTTGAACCATATCCTCTTTCTCACCCTCCTTCCCTCTTTTTCTTTCTTTCTTCCTCACAGTCACTGTGCTTCATCAGGATTGCATCCTCGTGATCACCATCTTGTTAGTTACAGGCGAGTTCGTGTGCGTGCACACGCGACGCAAAAACAAAAAAAAATAAAAATAAAGAAGTAAATCAGCCACTGTATCAACAGCACATACCAAGAGATAGTGTGTGTGTGTCTATAGGTTAACTACTTGCCTTTATAAACCCGCCTTTCTTTTTTCTTTTCCTTTTTTTTCTCTCTCACGGCTTGGCACATCAATTGCCACACTTTTTTTTTTCTTCTCCTCTCTCCTTTCATTTCACTGAACTTTACGGCGGAGACGTGCTTTGCCGAAGCAGCGCACGCGCATCCGAGTTAATAAGACCCCCCCAAACAAACAAACAAACAAGAAGAATCAGCGTGCCACACACACACACACACACATACCAAGGAAGAACACCAAGTACGCGAACACATTGCGCACCATGTCTGACTACTGGGGAGGTGACGATGGGGATCAGTACGGTTATGACGATGGAGGTGATGCCTGGACAGAGGGTGTCGCTGGGACCGAGTACAGTCGGCCGAACGACGTTAGTGCGCCTGCTGACGGTGGCGGTGCGGGCGTGTCGGCATCGCGAGGTGATTCGTCCGCACACGTCTATGGCACCAAGCAGACGGAGACGGTGAGCCGTGATGTGGTGTTCGAGTCGTTGATGAACGATGTCCACAAATTTGCGGATTTTTTTTCCTTGTCCAACCCGGCCGCCGCGGCACTGCTGGACTTCATGGGCTGGCCACTCGATCCTGCCGATTATTTCCTCACACACAGGGAGGAGGTAGTGAAGGGAGCTGGCCTCAAAGAGGACGAACTGATGCAACCTCCGCACAGCATGGTAGCCAACGAAGCTGAGCTTGTGGATATGTGCGTGTGTGCGGGAGATCCGATTGCGCCCGGCGATGGCTTGGCATTCTCGACATGTCACCACTTTGCACACCGCGAGTGCTGGCAGCAGCACCTCCGCGCACGTGCCACTGAAGGGTCGATCTTCAAGACTCGGTGCATGATGTGCCGTGAGCTGATTGGCGTAGAGGATCTCCCGTCTCTCTGCCGCGGGGCGGACGAGTCTTTTGTGTCGACAGTGAAGCGTGCGTACCTGTCAAGCTACACGCTTTGCCACCCGCGCTTTTCGGTCTGCATCTCCGACACGTGCGATGGTGTTGTGCATCTGCTGCGGGCGTTACCCGAGGACGTGTCTGTGTGCTGTGACCTTTGCCACAGTGAGTGGTGCCGCAGTTGCCGCGCGTCTCCCCACCACCCCGCTCGCTGTACGTCTCTGCTAGAATGGACAACATCTAACGTGGAAGAAGGCGCCTCTCTCGCGTTCATTCAACAAGCGACAAAACCCTGCCCCAAGTGCCACAGACCCATCCAGAAGAATAGTGGCTGCAACCACATGACCTGCACAGCGCCGTGCAAGTACGAGTTTTGCTGGATTTGCATGGGAGACTGGAGACAGCACACCGGGTCCGGTGCGTACAACTGCGCGCAGCCGCCTAGCGTGGTCGTGGACAACTCCACAAAACGGCTCAAGGAGGATCTTCTGACATTCCACTATAATATCATCACCTCCCTCAAGCAGAGCGCTGCGACAGAAAAGCGCACAATAACTAACTTTCTCTCACAGGAGCCGAACGAGTACGCCCACTTATTTGAGCCAATCTTTAGGCGTGTGGAGAAAAGTCTGTACGTGGCACGCTCGCTGGCGTGGAATGGCCACATCGAGTCCTACATTCAAAAGATCCATCTCCTTGACGCCGGCAAGGTGGAGGAATCTAAACTTGCCAGCGATCTCGACTTTCGATGTGGGCGCGTCAAATGGGCTGCGGAGGAGATGAGCAAATCGGTTGATAAATGCATTGGCACCAAGGTGTCTCCTGGCGTCCTTCGCGGCAAGGACGTCGATCCTGTCGAGGCCGAGAACGGCCTCCGAGAACTTCAAGAGCATCTTGCGATTCTTGAGCGCTGGTGCAAAAGCGTGGAGTCGGACGACTAGCGTGTCCATCTACCTCCCCCGCCTTGTCTCTGACTCTCGCTCTTGTCAAAGTCCGCACTTCACACCGTGACTGCAGTCGAGACAACCACTGACCACGATTTCTGTTTTTTTTTTTTTTGTGATGCCGACAACAGTTGATGACACCTATGACCAGGCGCTGGAGTTTTTTCTTTTTAGTTTACCTGTGCCTGACTGTGCTCAGATGACAGCTCTGTTCCTCATTTTCTATTTATTGCTGCCCTGATCTTCTCTCTTATCCTTCCACTTGCGTGAATGCTGTGTATTTGTGCATTTCTGTATTTTCTGTTTTCCTGCTTTTGTTTTGCTTTCTGCCCTCCCCCCCTTTCCGCAAGAGATTCCTCTTGTACATGTCGTCACGATGCCGGGCTTTCCAGAACAGAGCTCCAGATCGGAAAGAAGCGGAAGGGAAAGGGAAGAAAAGCAGAACAAAACAAACAAACAAACCACAGTCGAAGAACAACAATCCTGTCAAGTGAAAGGTGTGAAACTATAAAGAGAAGCAAAACAACACACACACACACACACACACACACACACACACACACAGTTATGAAACGTGAAGAGGAGACGCTCATTTTTTCCTTGAGGTCTTTGGCTCATGCACTCCCTCTTGGGATCTTCGCATGTCGTGCCCTCCGGCTTATCGTGCGCTCAGATACGGGTGAGGGGAGGTAAACGCCTCTCTCACACTCACACTCGCGACAACGAGGTCTTCGTGTCAACTGGTGTGCAGCGCGGCCTTGCATTTGTGCTGTGAAAAGGCCTCATTTCACGTCACGCACACAGTACACACCGACACCTGCCTACACGTGATTGTGTGCGTCTTGCCAATGATGCTTGAATGTTTTTTCTTGTTGACGCTTTTTTTTTTGCTTGCAATTTCCTCCTACGGTCACCCTGCTCTCTTTCTTCCTCGTTCTTTTTTTTTTTTTACAGCCGACTCTGAGTCCAACAGGGCATATTTTCGTTTGATAGTTTGCCCTTTTCTTTGCGCCTGCGTGTTCTCATGGCAAGCAGTAGCGATACCTCCGGCGGAGGCTCACCGATCTACTCGATTCAGCAGGTCAAGGTGTATACAGATGTAACGGACGATGCGTTGGTGGCGTGCATACAGCGGGCGGCGACTGGACTGGTGTCCCCCTCGCCCACCATGTCCAACCAGGTTGTGCTGGTCACGGAGAGCGAATTGGCTCAGCGGGTAGCAAATGCAGAGAAGCCAAAGTCTTGTGCATCACCGTCCTCCGCGCCATCTTCATCGCCGCCGTCAGTAGCTTTTATCCAAGAGTGGGAGCGTGATCGGGCGGACTTCAAAGCGGCTGTGAATGACCCACTGAGGTGGATGAACCATTTGACCTGCTTCATCACGCACAAGTACTCTTTGCGTAGCGGGCCCGTCGCCTACGCGTTGCACTGCATGCAGATACCCGTGTTGACCCTCTGTGACGACGCAAATCCGCTGCCAAGGTCGCATCCAGCGGTACCTCTCCCAACCGAAGAGGTCCTCTTTTTCAACGCAGCTCGTCTCTCCCCAGGCACACACGGTGACGTGTCCGTGTCAAGTGCGGCGAGATGCATTGACGCATTTTTCTCCACTTTTGCGTCGAGCCACACCGCCAAGCTCGTGGCGCTGGAGCACGTGCACGATGATGAGAGCTCCAAGTTGACGCGTGACGCGCCCGGGTCCGGATCCCGTCACGCTTTAATGGGCGCGGTGGCGCATGCGCTGACGGCGTCGAACAGACTTCCACCAGGCTCCGTTGTCTGCGTCGATGAGGCCGGCTTCCCCGCGTGGTCTGGCTCTGCACCACACGCATGCAAGAGGACAGCATCGCAACCCGAGGACGGCGTGGCTCGCGGCGGCAGCAGCAGCCACCCCTACGCGCGGGTGGCGCCCGCGTTCGAGCACTTGCTCAACTCCCTCACGGATGGCGAGCACGGCGCATTTACACACCTGCTGAGGGACAGCCCGCAACTGGTTGGCGCCCTGTGCGCCTTCAACCGCTATCAAAACCGTGGCCTGATCCGTGCCCTTGTTCAGCAGGGCCGCACCGTGGTCTTCTTCAACTTTGTCCGCAGAACCGCAGAGAGCTTGTCGAGCGTGACGGGAGAAGCGGAGCCTGAGGCGTTTGCAACGAACCTCTCCGCTGTGCTTCGCTTCGAGTCCCATTGGCTGGAGCTGCCCTTGCCCCGGGATGGCTTCATTGTGCAGTGGAGACAGGGAGCGCCGAAGAGAGTTGACGACGAGGGTGAAGTCGAGGCGCCTCGCTGGGTCACCCGTCTCTCGCAAGCACGAGGGACGGAGCCGTCGACGCCCTTGTGTGAGCTTGCACCGTGGTTGCAACGGGATGTTGTGGTGCTTCACCGAGGTGAGGAAGATAAGGCTGTGCAGCAACTGGTCGCAGCTGTCGAAAACCTCTTGTGCTGATCCCCTCCTTTTCCTTCTCTCTCGTTCACCTTCTTGTATTTTATTGTGACTCTGTGAAGACGCATTTCAAAATAGCATCATAGACGCATACACAGAGAGAAAGGTGTGCCCCACCGACGCACCAACGCACCAAGTATAGATCATTCATAAAGCGCGCACAGCAAGACCCGGCGGTGCACGTTCAGGTGTGCTTAGGTCTGTGTGTGTGTGAGAGAGAACATGGCGCACACATTTTCAAATGAGAACCAAGCTACAGCCGTGACGCTGACTGCAAGGTAAAGTGAGTGGAGGACGCGGAACAGCAGCGATTGTGGCTGCATGACGTTGACATGCAGCCCGCTCTCACCCACTTCTTACTTGAGACCCCTTTTTTTTCTTTCTCTCCCATGCGTCTCTCTCTCTCACTCACTCACTACTGACTGTCACGTGACGGGACGTATAGACACAAACAAGCAAGCACAATGAATAAGCAACAACAACATAAAAAAAGAGAAAAAAAACTAAAGCAATTTGACAAATCACTAAGAGAGGCGTTGTCCCTCTTCCCTCCGTTTCCTCTTTCCATCTATGCGTGACCTTTGAAGCAAACACACTGGTGAATCTGTTCCTTTTTTTTTTTTGCCGCCGTGGCTGCACTGTTGCCCGTGTCTTTCCTTCCTTCTTTCTTTCTTAACCAGAGAAGCATGTGAAGGAATACACACACGCGCACACAAACACACTGAATCACATCAGGGAAAGAAAAGCACGTTCTACCTTTAGCCCCATCGAGTCGCCCTCACCGCGCGAGCCCATCATGCTCATCATTGAATTTCTACCTCCTCCCGCTCTTTTACATGTTTCGCATGCCTAAAAAAATAACCTTCTGTTCTATTTTGGCTGTCGTCACCTTCAACATTACAGATTCTTTTTCTCTTTCTCTTTTTTTTTCACCCCTTTTTCTCTTTCTCTCTCCGTGAGTGTGCTAGAGAAAAAAAAGAAAGAAAGAAGAAAGAGACCATGGCAAAGATTAATGCTACATACGGTAGTGGCGTCTATCTCAGCCCAGATTTTGACTACCGCAAACTCGAAGAGGCACGCCACGCAGAAAAGCGCGCTCGTAAAGGGCGCGGTGGCGATGACGGTGGCGAGGCTACCGTGCTCGATGAGGTCAAACGGCAGACATTTGCCATTCCCTTCGACCTCATTTGCACACTGTGCCGTCGCCGACTGGTGCGTGGCTCCCACGTCTACGTGAATCGGCGCGCGACAAAAGATAAGTACCTCGGCTCTATCCGCATCTGGGAGCTGGAGTTCCACTGTAAGTTCTGCGACGGACTCATCTACCTCGTCACTGATCCCGAGACACCAAAGCTGACTGGCGGCTACAAGTGTGCCAAGAATTGCGAGCGCACCCGCGGTGACCTTTACGAGATGAACCAAAAGAACGAAGAAATTCGTGCACAGTGGGCCAAAGACAAGGACGAAACGGAAACAAACCCGCTTGAGGCGATGGAGAGGGAGAACGAAGCGGCGCGTCGACTCGCTGAACTCAACCGTGGTATCGAGGAAGACGTTGACGCACGCGAGGCGCAAGAGGACAGCACACTTGACCTCCTTCGATCTGTCCGAGCACGAAGGGCGACACAGCCAGTGGCTGCCGGTCCTCGCAGCGTGGGAGTGCGAGGAGGATCTTCCTTTTTGAGTCATCTTCCTTTTTACACCCCAGGCGCCTACGCGTCCGACGTGACTCGCGAGGATGAATCCGCCTTCGAGGCCTTCGCCAGTGGTCTGTCTCACTCCGGTCATGAGGAACAGGCGAATGCCCCCGCCGCGTCAAGTGAGAGCGATGAGGAGAAGACATCAGGCCATCCCACCGATGGCGATGCGGAAGAGGCCGTTTCACAATCCCGAGAGGCGTCCTCCACCTGCAGCCAGCGCAGCCCCTCTTTATCCTCGTCTTCTTCTTCTTCAAGTGAGGATGAGGTCGATGTGGTGGCACGTACTATGTCACGTTACGGCGGCCAAGGGAACGTTGAGGCGCTCATGTCAGCTCCGGCCTCGTCGTCAGCAGAGTCCATTTTGCAGCGCGGCCACACGCATCGCGCGGTAGTCCCCACGGATAGCGTCGTCGCACGCACCACGAACGTGTTCTTGGACAACGACGATGCCGAGGATGACGACGATGACAATGAGGTGGAGAATGGCACGGCAGTAAAGCACGCACATACTGAGCAAAGGGCCGCATTGCCCTCATGCGCACCTAAGCAGAAGGCCACGACCGCACCCACTGCTGTGTCACGCGCACCGCGCTCTCTGCTCAGTCGATTAGCAGACAGTGATGACGATTGAAAACAACAACAACAACAACAATAATAAACAAACATCATTAACAAGAAAATGCTATCACTCCCTCGAATGCACATTATTTGTCAAGCCGTGCCTTGCCGCAGTCGGACGAGTTTATTGGTAAACGTGACACAGCCTGCTGCACTGGGTCCCTCCCCACCCCCTTCCTCTCCGTGTCGGGCGTATATCTCCGCACAGACACACCAACTTGCTACTACACAATGCAGAAGCTCCCCCTAGTGTAGCCCCATCAATTGCCCTGTCTCGCTCACTCACTTGCTCAAATTGTTTACGTCACCGTTTGCCATTCGACGCTATTACATCAATAGTGGTATCAACAACAAAAAAAAATCGAAAAAAAAAAAGAGAAATAAGAAACCCAGTATCTTTAACTTCCTTCTTCGCTTGCCTGCAGCGTTGCGTTTCGGATTCGAGGCAAAACTATCTTTTTTTTTTGTCAAGGAAAACGCATTAGCACAATTGTTTTTGTTTTTTTTCCACTGTAGTTTGGCACAGCGTTTTTCCCGACTTGGCTCCTTTCTCTTTTTCTCTCTTTATTACGCCCTATCTGTGACACTTTTTTTTTTTGTGTGTGTGTTTGTGCGTTTGTTTGTTCTTTTGACGCCATTGTTATCTTGAGGCACTTGTACAGATACCAACAGTGACCTTGTCGATGGCAGCCCCACCTCCACCGCCACGTCCATCCGGACCACCTGGCTCGCTTTTCGGAGCCGCACGTGGTCCTCCACCACCCCCTCAACGAGCCGCTGGCCCTGCGGCGGCGCCTCGACTGGGTCGCCCTGCATACGCGCCTCCGATTGAGAGCACATCATTCGGACCATCTGCGTCTTCCTTCCATCCTCCGGTGACCACCGTCTCCGCGCCCGCGATGCCACCGCCACCGCCACCACCACCGCACGCGATCGCTTCCGGTCCACGCTCGTCACACGCCAACCCGTACGACTTCAACAGCGGCTTCGCCTCCACCACGGCACCCGCTGCAGAGCCGATGCGTGCAGCAGCACTACCGCCACCACCGACCGCCACCAGTCCGGAGCCGATGCGTGCCGCCGCCGCCGCTGCGGCTCCCACGGTGATGGCCGCTCCTGTGATGAACCCGTTTGCAAAATCCGCAGCTGCCGCTCCTCCACCTCCCCCTCCTCAGCGGCCTGCTCCACCGGCGGCTGCGGCTGGCCCAGGTGAGCCGCCTGGACACGGCGCCTGGGAGTTGGCTGGTGGGCACGCATCGGACAATGTACCCCCGCCATCGACCGCCTCGTCGCACGCCCCGATATCGCACTTTCCAGCTTTTGAGCAATACGCGGCGCCGTCGTCAACGCACACGGTTTCTTCCTCTCCTCCTTCGAGTGCAGCCACGAAGGTGGTCCCTGCGGTGGAGTCGACCGCGACACGACCGACAGACAGGAGCTTTGGCACAATGCCAGCGCCGTTCGTCTCTGCCGCTGGCGCGCCGCACGCACAAGACGACGCTCAGGCCCCGCTACGCAATCCGTTCCAGCACGCCGCCCCACCACCGCCCCCGTCAGTCTCCACGCGTCCACCCGCTGTATACATGGGTGGCGACGTCCCTGCTCTCGCGGCGGAAGCGCCGGCACCTGTGCCGAGCGAAGCGAACGAGACCCGCGCAGACACCGTGCCCCCCACACGCTTATCGCGCAGAGACGATGACGCGGCCAAGACGGGCCCTCAGCCGGCCGTGGCAGCGCACCGGGGCAGTAGTGGGAGCCGCGCACGCAGCCATTTCGACCGTCTCATGAAGCGCGAAGTGCCGGCCTTCCTTCGGCCATCTTCCTCCCGCACACACACCCCGCGTGAGTCGAGCGCCGCCCTGCAACCACCACCACTTCCGTCATCCTTGGTCTCTACGCAGCCGCTGGCCGCCGCGGTTGACCCGGCGCCGGCGCCAGCGCAGACACACCACCGCGATCTTGGTCAGGGCAGCGGTACGCCACCGGTGAGAGCTCTGTCGGATGCACCGTGCCTCCCTGTTGCAGCGGCACAGCCCACGACGGCCATGAGTCTCAATCCGTTCAAACACTCCGCCTCACACGAGGTGAGTGCGCCGCCTTCAGGACGATCGGAACCGGCCACACAGCACGACTCCCTCCCTTCCTTGAGCGTCAGCGGAGATGCCCCGTGTGCTGCCCGGCCAGAGACACCGCCGACCAGGACCGAGCCGAGTCGCAGCGATGAGCTCGCCAAGACCACGGCGATGCAAATGCAGCCGATGAACGATGTCAGTGACGGCGGCGACACCGCCTGGCACGCTCGCCGCTGGGAGGGGGAGGAGGCGGGGACGAGTGCGGGGTGCGAACGTGGCGAAAGCGATGCGACCCTCGACCGCATTCGCCAAGATGATGACGAGGATTATGACAAGGATGATGACGCCAAGGCAGCTCCCCATGACAACGATCAACCAGCTGTGCTTGCGGAGGAGCCCGCAAAGGCTGAGCCGGCTCTCGCAGATGCCTCACCCCCACACGCCGCGCCATCACCACCACCACACGAGGCACGGCGCCACCCGCTGCCGCCGCTGCCACCGCATCCGCAACTTGCCCAAGTTCTGCTGGAGGGCGAGGGGAATGACTGCGAGGCGGCGCTGCATTCCGTGTCATTTTACCCCAATGGCACCGCCAGCGAGTCCTCTCCGATGTCGCGTGCGCAGAGTGCGCTCCCTGCCGCGTTCCCGTACGCCACGACGCCGAGAGTCGGTGCGGATGGGCGGCACGGTGAAGGCCACGTTCTGCTGGCGGGTGAGGTGCTGCTGAATGAGGCAGACTGCGAGGCGGCGATGGGGGAATGGTCTCCGCGGTCAGGTGCGATGGAGCCGACCCCGCTCATGATGAGTGAGCCGGGCACCGGTGGGGCTTCGCTTGGGACACCACCCGCTCAGGCCTCCCCGCCCGCACAGCTTGAGGGTGAGCCGTTTTACGAGGCCCCTGCACAGCTACGCCACGCACCGCCGCCGACGCGACCCACGACGAACCCATTCGCCCCCAAGGCGGACACCACGGCCCCACCGCAAGCACCTCCAGCTGTGCTATCGCTGCCTCTCATGCCGCCCCGATCTGGCGAGGCTGTGCCAGGCACACGCCCGGACCAGCCCCAACCTCAGCCGCAGCTCCAGCTGACCCCACGGAACCGCCTGCCTCTCCCGCAAGGCGACGCCACGCCGACTCAGTTCACCGTGGCTAAGCCACCCCGTAGCTTCGCCTTGTCGCCTTATGTGCACGGCAATGACTCCATGACCGGCGACTCACCGGCCCCACACGCCCCTGTGGACGAGGATGGCGATGACGACGGAGCCCTCTACGCTGAGAACGAGCCGTACTCGGGCGATTATGACGAGGGGGAGGACTCGATTATGGACGACAGTGAGCGAGCGAGCGAGGAGGCCGCCGAGGCGGCACGGGAGGACGTCCACGTGGCTGCAGCACCAATGCCCGCACCTTCGTTGACCACATCCGATGAGGCAGACAAGGCGGTGAATCCCTTCAAAACACCAGTCCCAGAAGCCAAGCGGGAGGATCCGATGCAGTCAAAGGCCCAGGCCCCCCCGCCACCACCAGCAACAGCAGCAGCGCAATCAGCGTCTGCGCGACGCCGTGTGTACGCGCCGTGCTTTGCCGTTTTCCATCCAAGTGGTGGCAGGCTGACAGTGTGTGCGAATGTGCCGGGCGCTCTCGCACGGCCGACGCGATCTGGCGAAACACCCAAACCATCGCGTGTCATCGCTGACGCGTCCCCCACCTCTTGCCAACCCACACAGCACCGACTTCTTTCTCTTCTCACAGAGGATACGGTGTGTCGGGAGAGCGATCCCACCGTGCCGCGCGTGCGAGCGACAGCTGCAGGACGTGCTTATGGTGCATTGGTGCGTGCCGTGGGCCAGACGCTCCCCTTCTTCGCTTCCACGCAAGCTGAGGTGACGTACAGGTCCACCGAGCAGGTGCCCTCATCGCTCTGGGCGGCTCTGCAGTCTGTGTTGCCCGCACCGATGCTGGACGTACTGTCGAATGTCCTTGAGGATGCCCTGAGCCCCGAGGCGACCCCGTTTCACTGGGCCAAGGGTGGAGGGAAGGCCATCGCCTCTCTCCTCGGCGTCGCGAAGAAGCGTGCGGAGGCGGCTCTGTCTGCTGCCGCCCAAGCTGAGCAGACACTGCGGGAGACCGGCAGCGCGACCCGGCGCGGACGGCGTGGCACGACGCTGCGCTCAGCGAGTCCACGCAACGCACACTGGGCCGGACCTCGCGCTGGTCTTCTCCCTGGTCAGCAAGACGGTGCCGAGGCACGCACACACCCTGCCATCGGCAAGCGACGTGACGAGGGGGCCGGTCAAGGCGACGACGCCACCACCCGCTCGTCTCACGGCGTCGGCCAGCATGAGGAGGAGGAGGACGCTCTCGCCGTAATTCAGGACCTGCTTTCCCAAGGTGCACGCGAGGCCGCGGTGGAGATGGCGCTGGAGAGCGGCCTGCACACCCACGCAGTCATCATTTCAATGATGTGTGATAGCAAAGACCTGTACGTCAAGAGCATCCGCGCGGTCGTGGAGAAGGAGCTGGAGAAGTCGTCCCCGCTCGCACACGCGTACTGCCTCTTCAACGAGCTGGACCTGCCGCCTTTCGCCCCCTTTGAGCAACCTGTTGTCGAGGATGACGGCGAGAATGATAGCAGCAACAGCTACCCATCTCCTCCGCGTTCACACAGACGTGAGCAGCGCGAGGCATTGCAGCACACCTGGCGCACGCACGCCGCGACGTTGGCGTGCAATTACACACGACAAAGCGCGGAAGGCCTCATCGCGCTGGGAGACGAGCTTCAGCAGGCCGGCTTCGTTCTCGAGGCCCACACGTGCTTTTTGATTGCTCACTTGACCCCGCAAGGGAGCCCCTTGTGGCGGCACGGACGAGCGCCTGTGCGCCCCTTGAGAGCGGAGCAGGAGCAGACCATGCGCAGCCTCAGTGCTCGGCTGAGTGTTCTCGGCGGCTTTTACCACCCCGTCCAGGGCTGCCGTGCGGGTTTCCTCTCTCTCACAAGCACACTTCTCACGGACTTTATGCAAGACGCCCGCATCGCCCTGGAAGGCAACCGTAAGCAGGTTGAGCAGAGTGGTGGTGGTGGCGGTGGCGAGGGCGCGGATGGGCTGCCTCAGTCACACGGTCTGCCGCCTCGTCCGCGCCGGTATGGCGTGGCCTTTCACCTTGCGCAGGCGCTGTGGCTCGGCGAGGTGGGCCTCGTGGAGACCTCGCAGGCGGCCGTCCACCGTTGCCTCTCGACTCTGCCGCGATCCCAGCACGCCCTCTTCCAGGGGCCACCCAAGTTCCTTGATGAGCTCGTGTTCATCGTGGCGCAGCTGCCACCCCCACCGCAAGACGCACCACAACACGATGGACCCGCAGATCCCATCGCGACTGCCCCCGTCGCCACCACTGTTGAGGAAGCACGGGAAGCGAGCGACGAGGTGGCTGCAGAACACGGCGATGTGCCGCGCGGACGTGCACCGGGCGCAGGCGGCGTGCCTCCTCCCCATGTGCGGTCACAACAACAAGCCCCACCGCCACAGCCGCGGACTGACATGCCCACGCCGCCGCCTGGAGTGACCCCCCCAAAGATGCCTCCCTCCTCGTCTGGCCCTCCGCCCCCTCAGAGGCCCGGCCGTGCTGCTGCTGCTGCTGCTGGTGGTGCAAGCGGTGCCCCGCCTCCACCCCCTCCTGGTGCCCTCGCAGGAGGGCCTCGACCAGCCGTGCGTCCACCACCTCTCCCCGCACCACAACCTGCACTAGGCACCTTCGAGCCAGATATGCCCGTATCGCCACCGAACTCGGCCCCACCGCCACGTCGTGCTGGGCCCATGCCGATGAGCTCTGGCGAGGGCGGTGACTTCATGCCAGGCGAACAGGCTGAGTCCTTGACAGGGGGCGACACCTTCCCTTCACCATCGCCGCCGCAGCTGCCCGCGGAGCACGCTGAGCAGGCACACGCCTCGCCGTCGCGTGGTCGTGGTGCCGATCCGCAACCACCTCAGGCGGAGAAGAACCAACCGGACGGCGCCAAGAAGGACGCTAAGCCCACTCGGTCTCGCTCCATGGAGGCGCTGCTGGGTTTCTTCCGGCGTGGCGACAGCGGCAACACTGGCAAGCCCGGCGAGGAGACGAAAAAGAAGAAGAAGGAGGCGGCGAGGCCCATGATTCTCGACACAGAGAAACCACCCAAGTACGACCCCGTGCTGAAGCGATGGATGGTGGAAGAGACGGAGGAGGAGAAGGCGCAGGCGGAGATGGTGCGCCGAGGTCCGCCAAAGATGGCACCCAGGGCCGCCACCCACCCGCCGCCGCCTGCCCCACCCGCCTCACAAGAGCCTGCCGCTGGCACGCCTGCCACGGAAGGACATCCGATTGCGGCCGAAACACCGAGTGCGGGCCCTCCTGCGGCAGACCGCCCCCGCCCTCAGGGCATGCTGCCGCAGCGCCGCGGTCCGAGTGGCAGTGTTGGCCGCCGGCAGTACGTGGACATGTTCAACAGCTCCTAAAGACGCTGAACACGACACGAACAAGATACTGTGAACAGAACGGGAGTATACTCCTCTGCTGCTGCTGTTGTTTTTCGTTGATCTATTTGTGACAATGTTGAGACAAAAAA
>JASANS010002322.1:0-54983 GCA_030849605.1 Wallacemonas sp. 195SL | reverse complement strand
GAAGTCTACCGTGTCGTTGCAGTGCCCTGAAACAGATCATCGCGGTTAACATTCACCATGCTCATCTGAGGGGGCCGCCAGGCGGTGCTAATACTGACTTGTTCACGAGTGACATTGGGTCGTGGCGACACTGACATCCCTGTGGCATTAGCAGACCATTTCACAGAAGTGCTGTCCCGTGGCGTGTTGTCACGGTCTGGTTGAGCAAGCGAGGACGCTGAATTGCCGTATCGCAGCTGCAGACCACTGGTGAAGCGTTGGTAGCCTTGACTGCGTGGGAATTCCTTGGTGATCTGTCTAGGGGAGACAACAACATCCGCGTGTGTCGTGTGCCGAGACGCCGAAGAGAGCGCGTCATCCACAGTCCGCCACTTGGCGGTTGTGGTCGACTCTGTCTTCCGAGAGAACGGGTGTGTACCGGTGACGGACGACTTCACGTGACTGGATGGAACCCATCGGCTTGATCCTTCCGCACCTTGATCAGTAAACGAGTAGGATGCCACCACAGGCGGAGCCGTGCGGAAAGGCTTGGACGGCGCTTGCTGGGCCGCTACAAGTGCATGCTTCGACGTGTGCGGTCGAGACTTTACGTGCTCCTCTAGCGAGCGACTCTGGCACTTGGCTATTTCCTCCTGGTGTGCGCTATGGTATTCTTGGAGGCTGTACTGGGTTGCCTGCATACGTAACAGAGCAGAACGGTTCAGTGCCATTTTGGAAGGTGGCTTGCTGCTCTGCGGTGAACTGTGCGGTTCCCGTGGGTGACGAACCGCACTGTGTGGACGCGTTGCGGACCGTGGTGCCGCAGAAGACCCGTCCGCACCTTGGGTTATTTTCGTGCTGCGAAGAGGCCGGCGGATGTAGTCTCGCAGGACACTACGTGCTTCGAAAAAGTCAACGTCCCGCGGGTCCACGTGCGGCCGAGTGTAGCGGGATAATTTGACAAGAGGCACCTGTGCAGTCGTCTCGTCCAGTTCGCTTTTGTACAGAGAAAGACGGCTCTGCGGGGGTCTGGCGGGGTTGGTGGGTTCTGGAGCAGCCCGTTTCGGGGTCTGCTGTGGCGCCGCGACGGATGAAGCCAAGCGTTTTTCTCGTTCTTGCCGCATTTCTTCTCGCCAGATTGCCAACTGGCGTTCGACCTCTTGTTCATCCATCATTAGAGATCGATATGTCAAGAGGGCAGTGCACTGTCAGAACGAAATGTGTTGTTTTTTTCCAAAAGCGGTCCGGACTACTACACTGGTATCTTGTGATTTCAGCGACTTTCTAAAATGTACACCGCGACCAGCGTCTACGCTTTGCCAGTATCTGTGTAGGCAGTTCCAGCTACTTGGTGTGTGGCGGAAAGGGATGTCGCAGTTTCATGGTGATCAGTGCACGCGTGAAAAAAGCGTAACAGTAATGATGAGTGTAGTGAGAGAAGAGAGGCAGTCAGACTGCAGTGGGCGAGGCTTGAAATTTGCATAGCCCCACTGAGGGAAGGGCTCTCATGCGTAGCCAAGACGGCGGTGCAAGTGCCATGGACGAAGCTCTCCGTGTGAAACGATGAGAATCGATGCTTTCGCTCCTTAGTCTACTTTAGTCCAGCCAGGTAGCGCCATCTGTACAAAACGTCCCCTGATCGCATATTAGACTTTTCCGCGGTGCCCTTGCGACACAAGGCGGAGCGAGGGAGGGGGGGGGGCAATCAACGGCATACAGTGATGTGTTTGTGTGGCACCACGTTCAATTGTACTTTTACTTTTTAGTGTTGCTCAAATAAATTAACACAATTTAACCAAAAACGCACACCAAACGCTTGTCAACAACAAGACCAACAACAACATCAGTCGGGTCAACCGACTCAATGAAACTGGTGTCTAAAACTCAGTTCGAACAGCCTATACACACAGACTGCGCACATATGCAACTGATGAACACAGCACCCATCTCAATAGCAACCGACGACACGAACAAAGAGTGGGAATGAGGGGTCCACCACAATAATAAAAAAAAAAACAAGGCACAATAGTTTGTCTTGCAGATCCGTGATGCAGAAAAGAAAACGGCGACGGGGAACGGGTAAGTGAGCAAACACCTAGTGACATGGCAACACCGAGAGGTCGACATGGCGCCAGGTGAGATATTGACGGGGAATCACAAGTGTTCCAAGCCAAGAGCGTCTTTACTTGTTGTGTGTGTCCTGTTCCGTAGTCTGCAATTCTCTGTCACAGGGCATGTGTATTGCTGCACGCACGTATCAGTGGTCACGATCTCCTGTTGCATGCGTCGCGCGTGCTGTTCGTTTCTTTGCTTTTCGTTTTCCTAAGTAATTGCTCGTTCCTTTTTGCCTTTTCCAACATTCGTCTTTTACTTTTCGTTTGCGTGTTTTCTTTTTTTTGTTTGTTTGTTTGCTTGCTTGTTCGTTTCGTGTCGCCACTAGCTTTCTCGGTGCCGCAGCGGGCAAGCGGCAAGTCCTCGAGTACTCACTTCCACTGCGCATTGAGCCCTTTCCGCGTGACAAAGTAGCGCGTGATGAGGGAGAGACCTGCGAAGGTTGCCACAAGAGCAATCAGCAGTGGCTTGTTGAAATCACTGTTGAGCAAGTCAAAAGGCTTACCAGTGGAGGCACGCACGTAGAAAACATCCAGACCTGACACGATAACGTGTGTGGAGCTCTCGAGACCCGTCGGGCTCACGGCGATCATCTCCGGTGCCGCCAGACGGTACCGATGAGTGGAGAAGAGTAAGCTCGGGATGATCACGTGTGAGACCTGAATGCTTGTGTCAGCCTGGTCAAGAGGAATCTGGTTGCCAGCCAGCAGTGCTCGGTGCTCCACGATGGCAACGCGACCCGTCTCGAAGGCGAGCACCAACGTTTTGCGAGCGATAGCCTGCTGCGAGACGGTGACGCTCAGCGCCGAGAGAGGACCGCCAACGACACCCAGGGTAGACGCCACCACCACAGGCGGGCGGGCCGCGCGCGAACTGAATCCGCGGTCCGTCTTGACGAAGAAAGAGGCAATGACAAGAGGGAGTGTGGCACCAGCGTCCTTGCGCATCACCGCGCCATCACTCTCCTCAAAGAGTTCCCACACGCCGAAATTGTACCGCATGTTTGCGGCATCCAGGAAGTGGTAGACAATGGTGTGCTCCACCACGACCATGTGAACATCACCCTCCACGTTTCTGTGCCGTGTGGTTCCGAGAACGCTCCCCGTCACAGTGTCTAGGGCCACAACCACCAGAGTGGTGAGCTCGGAATCCGCCGGCTCGTAGTAGGCGAGCACCAATACGTTGTCCGTCGGGTACTTGTGGCGCACTTCGTCCACTTTTTCGGTGCCATGGCGGCTCGGGTACACTCGCAGGTCGTTGACAACAGCGGTGCGGCCGGGTTCTTCATGGCCTGACGCGTGTACGATGATGGGGTACGGCATGCGGACCTTCCACGTCGGCGTTGCTCCCTTCACTGTTACCGAGTAGCCCTCGACTTCGCCTGCAGTGGTGTTCACCGTGTACACTGTGACTTCATCGGTTCCAAGGTCGCCCACAACCTTCAGGTCTTTCGTGACGTGAAATGTGTACGTGGTGATGAGGGAATCGTCGGTTGTGTCGATGCGCAACACGGACCTTTTGGCGATATCGACTGTAACAACAGCTGTGGCAGACCCGCTCCTGGCACGAATTTCAACCGTGGTCGTCGACGTGGTGCGCATCGAGCGGATGTCCACTGATTTCATCGTCTTCACATTCAGCTTCGCGAGCAACTGAGCGGAGAAGTCAACGATAGTGTGGATCTCACGTCCCATCTTTTCGAGCGGCAGTGCGTACAGAACGGCGAAGCGAGACACGATCAGGGCTTGTTTGTTGAGTTTGAAGTGATCAAGGGGACCCACGGGGTCGGAGATGAGCACAGCAGCAGCATTGGCAAGTCCTTCCTTACGCTCCCACACAAGCCCCTTCTCTGTCACGAGCAGAAGGTGGCGACTTCCGGTTTTGACCAGTACCGTCACCCCAGCTGAAGCAGATTGAAAGCTGAGAAGGGGGTAAGCCTGGAAAGCACTTTCGGGCGTTTGCGGAATCGCCACTTTGGCGCCAGAGGGGAATACGACCTCGATGTTCGCTGCACTCGTGCTCACCGTTACTACCTCCTCGGAGGTAGGCTCGCCCTCCTCGCCGCGGATAAAAGCTGCCGTGCACCGTGCACATTTCGGCACCGCGAGCCCCGCGGCAGCGTTTGAGCGCAGAGCAACGGTAAGGTCGGCGTTGAGAACGGACAAGGCGCCGTTTGCCATTGCGTCGACCACAGTGCCAGGCACTGCAGACTCGTCCGTCTTGCTGCCATCCAGCTTGTACGACAGTGCGGCGGCTCCATCGCTGTTCACCCACACGGTCTCGCCAGCAAGAATGAGAGAGGTTGCGGGGGCGCCAAGGGTGAACCCAGTGGTCGGCTTCACGCTTTCTTCGGACTTCTCGAGATCGATGCGGAAGACACCCACCTCAGTGCCGGTAGAGGAAACGATGACAGCTTCTTCTTCGTTCAGGGCACAGGCCGCGGTGGACAGCGCCGCGGTGGTGGACAGCACAAAGGAAGTGACGATTTGCCCACTCACGCCGTCCAGGATTTCCACCGCGCCGTTTCTGTCCACGACGACAACAGCCGTCGCGCTGGCGGCAAGGCACAGCGGCTGGCTAGAGAGGGTGGTGCGCCACGAGACGTTCAAGCCACCAAAAGCATCTGTGCGGATTCCACCCACGGCGCCTTCCTCTGTGGCCACAAAGACGTGTTGGGGACTTTCCACGGGTGGCACAGCGGCGTACTGCGCGTTGCCGACGAAGCGCAGCACGAAGTCACGCAGCCCTTGTTCATCCTCATGAATGGCTGATGCGGGGACAGAGATGAGAACCAGCAGCAGCACTGCCGCAGCCAACAGTGCAAAAACACGCTTGGCCATGGGATCGTCACCGAATCACGTACTGAGCAGTCGCAGCTGAAACGTGGGCGGCGCTAGTAGGCAGAGGAAATGAGCAGTAGCTTTAATGGTGCTTAATGACGACTACAGTAGACTGTGCGCAAAACAAAAAAAAAAACCGACGCGGATAGTACAGATCTGAATCAGAGTTAACTAGGGTTCTTGTGAAAATGACGAGAGAAACACATCGCAATTCAGACAGGGCAGTGTTAGACGTGTAAACGTGAGTTGAGAAATGGGGGGGGGGGGGGGGGAATTTCTCGCGTGGTACGGAGGGGTTGAGGAAAAAAAAAACAGAATTCATTGTACTGGTTTGATTCACTTATCGTGAAGCAGCGGAGTCGGCTGCGCAGACATGCGTTTCATGTCACTCGTATCGTCCCCGTGTCGGACAAAACAAATTCACAGTGTAAACTGGCTCCTGGAAACACAACGATGTGATCACGGCAACTAAAAAGTGCCCCGCAATGCCAGCGGCACAGGACAGTTCAGTGCCCAGGGTCCAACACGCACGGACATCCGTCTTGTATCACTACATTCCTTGTTAGAATCCAACTTTGGTTTAGGAGAAGGGCACGACAGGGCGTGCGTGCGTCCGTTATACAACAAAGCAACCTCGCTGTACAAGTGTTGGCATGCCGTTATTTCTGTGACAATATTGCAAAAAAGAACAAAAAAAAACGAGACAACAACGGAGAGCCTGAAATGATTGAATAGGAAAGCGACGGACCAACTGAGTTTTGTGCCATTCAGCCTGACGTGGAATATCGACCATCTCACTCTCTTTCTTACTCGCACACACTCACTCACAATGACGCCTGCGAAGAGGCACAACACATTGCAGGACGCAGTGCTGGTCACTCCGTTTTGAGTTCTTCAAGAACATTGAGTGCCTGCAGGACAAGCTGTGACCGGGAAGAGTCGCTAAGTGACATGACAGGTGTTTCCGTGAGCTGCTTTACCGTACCGTGCGGGAAATTGACT
Source organism: Wallacemonas sp. 195SL (assembly GCA_030849605.1). Lineage (NCBI taxonomy): Eukaryota > Euglenozoa > Kinetoplastea > Trypanosomatida > Trypanosomatidae > Wallacemonas > Wallacemonas sp. 195SL. The sequence continues at coordinate 49,050 of JASANS010002322.1, read as the reverse complement.
GCAAAACGCTTCGCCTCGTCAGCACTGGGGGGGCTGCCGCTGGGTACAAAAACGACAACAGGCAAATTGCACACGGCATCCTCCATCCCGGGAACTGAAAGTGGAGTCGCTACCGATAGCAAGTCCGGATGCACGCGCAGGCGCGTTTTAGCGGGCAGCTCATCAGCCATGGCCAAAACAAGGGCACGGTCCACGTCATTCGGCACGTCTGGCACGAATGCAGCATTCAACTCACGCAATGAGGCAGCCTCAGGGTGTGCTGCGATCGCATCGCGCAACGGCGACTCGCGAGGGTCGTACTGGTACAGATCAGACACAGAGTTCACAAACAGCACTGCCGAGGAAAACTCCTCCTGTGCATGCAGCAGAGCCGCCGCACACACCATGGATCCAAAACCGATGCCCACAACACTGGCCTTGCCACCAAGGACATCTTGCTGCATGCGTACCACGTCTGCGGCGCAAGTGGCGGCAAATACGTCGGGGTGCACGACCGTGAGCGCCTTTTCCGAATAGTTGTGCCCGCGCAGGTCAATAGAGTAGATCTCCAAAGGGTCGCGCGGCGAATGGCCAGAGAGTGGCAGGTCCGACATGGAAGCGTTGAACGACTGCTCCCACGAAGCTGAACTACCGAGAAAGTCGTGCACGGCGATAATCTTCATGGGAGGGCGAATGTCTTGGTGCCACCGGAAGGAAGACAGTGCGTAGTGCAGCGGCACAGCGGCCTCTGTGATCTTTAGTGACCGAGCCGCCCCCGCAGACCCGAACAGCTTACTGGCGAATACGTTCATATCCGTGTTGCCAAAACAAAGAAAAGGACCACCGGGTGATTGAAAAAAAAAAGGAATTTCCGAAGCGAGTTCTAGTAATGAAACAGCGGAACACGCAGATAGCCACAACGCACTGAGAGACAGAGTGAGAGAGAGAGAGAGTAAGAGAGACATGTGCAGCAACGTGTCAGACGCTTGTGGAATGAATCCCACACCAGTCCAGCACGGACCAGAGACGCCAAGCCATGTGTCTGGGAAAAGACGGATTCACCCTATACAAGCTGCCGACAGTACCTAGCGCCGCGCGCCGATACGCGATGGCTATCAGTGCCGATTGTGTACGGGGCAGGCACGCTATGCCACTAGGTACGACACACTGATGTTCCGTGGAGGCGGAACTGCGGACATCTTTTGTTGTGGGCGTTACTTTTGGGGAAAGATCAGAATGTGTGCGTGCTTCTCCGGTCACTCTGCTAATATCTAGCATAACGGGGACGGGTAACGGAGAATGAAGAAGGCTGGGAAAAGCAAACACTTCGCCCGAAACTTTGTTTTGTTTGTTGTTGATGATCTCTGTCAATGTTGTCTTGTTTACATGTACGTGCATTACTTCGCCTTGGTTGTGAGTGCACTAACTCCGTAGAGGGTGACATATTCCTTTTGGCGCCCGTCGCTCTTTGACTTCACCTGAGTCGTGGTGGAGCACGCTTCAAAAGCAGAGCGCCCACTCGAGAGAGCACTCAAAGCTCGCTTCGCAATTGCATCGAGGTCGGCTGGAGCGGCAGGGAATGTCACTGTACCGACGGAGCGCACACCGCGTGCAAGCAAAAGTAGCGGCGCAAGCCAGTGCGTTGAGAGCTGTCGCGAGACGCCATCGACGCCAAGATCGTGCCGCTGATCGCGGCGCATAGCGCTCTCGATGACGCCGCCGTCTAACAGCACCACCGCATTGAGGTGGTCTAGCTTCAGGTTTGATACGACGGCTGGCGTGAGTGTGGTGGAGGCGCTCCCGCACGTGTCAATGAGCAGGGAGCTGTTGCTCGCGCTCGACTGCAGCTTGAAAGAAAGAAACGCGTCTGAGAAGGGCCGCACACCGTTCGTGCCGGTGATCACGTCGGCATTTTTGCTCTTTCCCTCAGAGGGGCACACCGTTGCCACAGAACTGGGGTGGTCACCGTAGGGGTCAACCACGACAAGCACGCCGGCGGAGGCCGCCGAACGAGCCACCTTGCTGGCCTGCTTGAGCTCAACCATGTGAACGCCCAGCTCCCGCTGAACAGCAAAGAGGTCGCAGAACGGTTGTGTGTGCTCAATCGGCAGCGGTGCGATGTCGGGGCTTAGACACAGGAAACATGGTTGCCTGGCATTGGTGGACAGGAGGGCTTCTTCGAAGCCGCGCCAGAGTGGCGCTAACACGGCGGTGGTGTGATCAAAGAGATCACTCTTGTGTGCGTCAAGTTGCTTGCGCTCCGCCGCCCCACTAGCAATCGCTAGAATCGTGTCGGATTGGAGCTGCTGAAAGGCATCCAAGCGTGTCTTCAGGTCGTCGATATCCGCCCGCGCCACGCGCACGCGACGAAGGTAAACGGCTCCGTCAAAATGGCGCAGCACAACAACGTAGGTGTCCGGTTGTTTAGCAGATGCAATGGTCAGCGCCGCACCGTCTACGAGTGCATTACGAAGAGGAGTGTCGGGCGACGCGTGTATGCCGGTAACGGATGCCGTGGACTGCGGACATTTGTCGGCAGCTGTTAAGCGCCCAGTACTGACCCCCGACTCTCCGTGCCCAGAGCCACCACTGGAACCCTGAAGCGCGGTGTCATTTGCACTGGAAAGGAGGCACATCTGGCTCAATGAGGGAGACTGCCGCAACAAGTCTTGCCGCAGGTGGAGGAACGACACGCATGAGGGAAACGTCTCGAGGCGAAGCCGGGCATACGTGTACTTGCGCCAAAGCTTCGCCTCTGGCGTGCCCATGAACAAAGCCTGACAGCCCGTGAAGAGGACGTGGCACAGCTGCGCGCTCTGCGCCGTTTCCACTGCGACGGCCGCTTCACAAGGCCGTTGCCAGAAGGCGCAGGCATCTGCAAAGAGGATCGCAGCAGTGTACAGGTGTTCAAAGGCGAACTCGTGCTGGTACTGAAAAAGCAGCTCGCGCAGATGGCTGGCCAGCTGGTGCTCACTCTCTGTCAACGCTCTGCTGGGTAGCGTCACGGCGCTGGTGGAGCCCGACCGATTGCCCTTCCTGCTCTTGTCACCACCTTTTGTTGGGCGCGTGGGTTTCTCGACCGGCTGCCACTGCGGAAGTTGGTCCCACACGTGCTGCAATGCAGCTTCTAGGGCCATGGACACGTCCAGCCCGCTGTCGCCTTGCGGCTCGAGGGACTGTTCGAAGAGCCTTTGGAGCTCCAGCGCACAGAGCCTCTCAAGACACCTCGTGTGACACGGTCCTGACGAGACGGTGTCGAGTGCAGCACGGAGGGACACATCGGCGCGCAACCGGCTTGCCGTTGCGATGCTCGCCACAGAGAGCCCGAAGTGAGCAAAAGCATTTTTGACCTCTTCGGGGAGCTCACCGTGGCCGTAAGAACTCCAGTCCATGTGCAGCAACGTTGTATCCTTCAGACTCGTGTCGGTGGGCTGAACCGGATCGCGCACAAACCTCATCACGTGCTTCTCCAGCTCGCGAGGTCCACCAGTGGGCAGACCCAATTCTTGCATAGACAGTGATCGGTACGAACGCAACACCCAATCGGCGAGTCGGAGTCGCTCGAGATCGTTGCGCGCACGCAATTGAAGTAGCTGGCTTTCGACTTGCGTATAAGCGGTGTAAAGGCGTACGGCGGACATCACAGCGTCGCCTCCGTGCGTGCCCGCCGCACCAGCCAAATCACCACCGTCTCCTCTTAGCGCGTCCAAGAGCTCCGTTACAAGCTGATCCTCTTCGCATAATGTTTCAAGTTTTCCCCGGACCGTGTCTCCCGACAATGCCATCCGTGTCCAAAATGCGCTCCCATCGTCACGCAGCGACGGATGTGCTCTTGCTAGCGCTGCGGCGGCACGGTGGAGAACGTGCGTGGAACGTTCCAGCGGAGCCAAGAGAGGGCTCATCACCCGTTCCAGTAGATGATGTTCAGGGAGACCTGCGGCTGCCTCGATACCGTCACGGGAGAGGAGTGCCACAGCAGCAGCGGCGTAGTCGAGCGTCAGTGTACGCGCGGCACACAGAGCAAGTGTGCCGGCGAGCGTTCCCGGTGCGCACTGACCACACTCACGCAGCCGTGTGGCGGCAGCTTCCACAGCTCGTGTCACATGAGTGACGGCACGTAAGTCACCTGTCTGGCACAGCAATGTGATTTTCTCTGCATACCAGCAGACCAGCTGCTGCGTCGGCAGGGTCGTCAAAATGCCACCGCGGCTTGTGCCGTGGCCATGATGCACTTCAAGCTTGTCGAGCTGAGCGACGGCCTCTTTACCTTCACCGTCAACGAGGCGCCGCGCAGAGAACAGTAAATGGCACCTAGCGGCAAGACACGTATCACGCTGTTGTTCGGCCCAACGCAAGACTGTCCGCGCCATCCCGGCAGCTTCATCCACGCGTCCGAAAACAGCGAGAGCTTCCGCCTCGCGCAGAACTAAATCGGCAACAGAGCCAAGTGTGCGTTGCGAGTCGACCGCCTGCCGCCGTCGACCGCGGCCCCCTGTGGATGTCGTCGTCGTAGGCGAGGCATTCGATGCAAGGGCAGACACCGGGGCTGTGTCAGGGCGTACCCGCAGCTGTTCCTCTACCTGTCGCCAATGTGCAGGGGAGGCAGCGGGGACCTCGTAAATCATACCGAGAGGCCCGGCACCACACCGCACCGCGCAGAGATGAGCGTGCCAGCAAGCGCCGCGATGCAGGCACTCGCAACGTGGGTCACCCGCGGGGTAGGCGACCGCTGCGCACAGGTCCAGCCAGCTGTACAGGAGAAAGCTGTGCGTTTCTAAACCGCTTCTCTGGTAATAGCTCCCCACTTCGAATAGAGAACCAATCGTACCGGGTGACCCAATAAGGTCGCGCTCCGCTTTCGAGAGGGAGTCGCGCATACAAGCGCAGAACGCTGCGGTGGGACGGAACCCAAACCAGCCGTCAAGGGACGTGGGCAGTGTCACCCTCGCTGCCGGGTCAGCCGTGTCCGTCTGTGCCTGTGTGCCAGTACAGCTCGTGTCCCCGACACGCGCAACCGCGAGTTGCCAAAGCTTCTCCACGTAGTGAGAGACAACCAGAGCCATGTCCTCCTTGAAGGGTATCGTCTTGGGAGCAGGTTGGTCTTCGGGATGCGCGTCGGCAATTGTGAAGAGACAATACGCAATGCGCAAGGCCAGTAGGGTGTCGCTGTACCGCTCGGGTCCATTCCGCACAGCCCGTCCGCCGGTTGAAGTGCCCGTGAGAGTCGCACCCCCGAAGTCAACCCTCTCGCCGCCGTTGCGTGTAAGAGATTGCAACGAGGTACCAAGGCCGGCCGCAGTCGATGGGGACAAACCACACGCGTGCAGCAGAGTCGTATTAGCATCATTGCTGCGACCGCTGGTGCCGTCCTGAGGTGGTGGTGGTGGCGTCGTGGTGCGGCCGCTGTGCGCGCCACTCAAACTGTGCACGCCTTCAACGTTGTCAAGGGCGGCAAGTAAAATCGTGTACACGTCGGCGTATGCAACGGTGTCTGGGTGCCTGCGCATAAAGTGTTCGGCGAGAGCCAGCAGCACTTCTGCCTTTGGAAGGGGGTGGTGTGCAACCGCAGCGATCGCAGACTTCCACGCGGCGAGGCTTTGCTCTTGGCTTGGTGCATTCTGCGCGATCGCTACCCAGACAGCGGCTTCAGTCTCCGGGTCATCATTGCGAGCTGACCTAACCACGGCAGACGTGGGCAGCCCTAGCTGGCAGCGAATCCGGACGTCTTCCACTTTGAACACCTTGTGGTAGCGCGCCGGGAGAAATCGGAAGAGCTGCTCCAGCACGGACACGCTCTCGCTGAGAAGACCCAACGCAGCAGAACACCGAAGAAAGCATTGGCCAATCGTCACAATGGCGGCCGTCACCGCTTCGGACTTTTTGCCGGCATCCTCCTGTGGCGCGGACGCGGATGACTTTGTCACTGCGGGAGCCCCACTGGGTGATGCCGCACCGGTGTTCGAAAGGTTCCGCGTCAGACGACCCAGTGGGTCGAGAATGTGGGAAGAGAGCATCATTTTGAGGCTCGCGTGCAGCTTTGTCGGGTCACAACCGGTCTCGGTAAGGCGTGCAACACCAGCAGCGTACACAATGACTGCGTTGGACACAACATTGTACCCATCCTCACTCAGCCCATGTGTAGCGGCGATTGCCGCATTTGTGCACAGCTGCAACACGCGCAAGTTCACCTTTTCTCGGTTTTCCGCATGCATACCAACGACACGTCGTTGGTAGATCTCAGCCTGCAGGAGTTGCGCACGGCCGAACCAAACCCAATCACTTGCACGTGGACGAGGATAAAAAGGAACTAGGCTTTGTGCCGCAGCGGTGCCGTTGCCGTTCGCTATCGACCTCTTTCCCACTGCGCTTGAAACCGGCAGCGGGACTGCAGCGGTTGAGTGCGGATTTGGATTTGGGGCCGCAGCGGCCGCCTCCGCTCCAGCAGCCGTTTCCCCAGATGACGCCATTGCCACCGTCGTCGGTGTGCCAGAGTGACGGCAGGATGCGAGCACAGAGGGTGGTGCGAACCGGGTGCCCCAACCCAACTTGCCTTCATTGTATAGAACCTGTGCCAGTTCGCACACGTCGATCACAACGCGCTCGTCGTGGAGTTCGTGTGCGACTAAAGCGAGACGACCACAGAGCTCGACAGCTGGGTCGGCTCGTAGGAGGTCCATGCATTGTGTTTCAACGGCGCTGCGGCGGTCCTCTGCGGTCATTGGGCCCCGCATACGGCCCAGCAGCATCAGCAGCTGCGATTGCGGTGGCATGGCCGTTTCACCTTTCCCTGAGGCCGGTCCTCCGCAGAGACGACATAGGGCCGGGTATAGCAGCAGGTGCGCGCTTTTCTGGCTGGGCAGCTCCACTTTTTCGATGACCTCGGTGCAAACCTCAAGTGCACGCTTCAGGTGAGCGTTGTTGTTTTCACCTTTGGGAGCCTGTTGAATATGGGTGATGATGTCGTTGAACGTGCGGGGCTGCGCCGGTGAGCCGATCGGTCGTGACAGCTGCTCAATTTTTCCAGTGGCGCTAGGCGTGGCCGCGTTGCCTGAGAACGACGCAGCCGTGTTGATCACGGCACGCCCGTGCTCACCTTTGCTCACAAAGTACTCCGATGCGTTGGCAGCGACCACAATTAATGCCATCTCGCTCACCAGTGCAGCTTCACGGTTAACATCGATCCCGCAACGCCATAAGGCGTTGTACAGCGCGTCCAACTCGACACAGACAGTCCCGCTGAAATCACCTTGCTCAAACGACGGTGCTCGCCAGTTGAGGTACAGCTGGCAAGCGCTGAGGGTGATCCAAGCTGATGAGTAACCAATGTGGTGGAGTTGAGCACTGATGTCCGCTGCCTCCAGCAAGCTGGCCACAACGTGGGGCCGCAGTGCTGCCTTTTCCAGGGCCTCCTTGAACGACTCCTCCTCCTTGCAGAGCACCTTCGCGAGGCATAATGCGGCCTCCGCCTTGAGGCACAAGTAGTCGCTCATGTAGGGGTCCGTTGCGGGGATGACGAGTGCGGAGAGAGCCTCAGCGGTGGATTTGGCAATCGGTATCAGTGAAGGACCCAGGTCGCTCTCGACTCGGCAGCATTCGCTCAGCAGAGCACCGTACAGCTCGGCCAAGGACCGCCGTGGTGGAGGTGTGGTGTGGAGGGAGGGCAGAGAAGCTCCCCTCATCTTGGTGCTCCCTCGCTTAGCGGCAAGAGCCCCCTTTCGAGGCGATGCTGGACCGTCCTGGGGCATGGTGTGAGCCAACACTGCCTGTGCATCCGTTGTTGCAGCTTCGTCGTGTAACGGCGGCAATTGGCTGAAGCAGGCTTTTAGTAGCGCTAATCTTTTTGAGGTCGTGCTGACCAGCTTGGACTGCTCGAGGCTGTGAAGCGCTTGTTCTTCTGCGCTTGCAAGGGACGCTGGGTCGGACACCTGTCGCATTCGCGCCCTACGCAGCAGCCAGAGGAGGGGGAAATCCATAGAGACGTGAAGCCCCGGCTCGCCCGGCAGCGCCACTTCGCTATTCCCGCCATGGGGAGCATCAGAGCCGACGGCACCGCGGCTCAAAGCGACCTCAATGCGCTGAATGGCCACAGAGAGATTATCGTCCTCGAATTCCGCCACCGCAGACTCATACTCCGCTCGGATCTGTGCTGGCACAGACGCAGCACTGCCTAGATGTGTTGACATGCTCTTGACGATGCGTGCGAGTGTATGGCGCACGTGGCGATGCGTTTCGTTTTGGAAAAGTGGGAAGCACAGTACCCACAGCAATGCGCAGCCAACGCGCACCGCGTACGCACACTCAGAAGCGTCCGGGATCATCTTGGCAGACTCCAACGTATCCTCTACAAGCCGAATACAGTGTAGGCTCGACTCCACCATGGCTGCGTCTACGTAGGACGCATCCGGCGCGCCATGCAACGACATGAATCCGGCAGCACGGCCCTGAAGAACGACGCTGGCGAACGTGCCAAACGTCTTCGCACGTAGGTTCGTCGAATGGAGTAGGGCTGGTATCACCTGCTGGCACCGCGATGCATCTCCGCACAACGCGAGACACAGAACAACATCACTGAGCAACTCTTCGCGAATATCCGGGTTACCAATGCTGAGCCCCTCAAGCAACCCACCTCCTGCAGTTCCACCCACACCGCCACCTCCACGCGTTGTTTTCGGCTTCCCATTGGATGTTTTTGTGGGAGGCGCACTCGATGACACGTGGGATGAACCAGCCCCAACAGAGCCGTTTGCCGAGCCCGTCAACGCGTCAAAAATTGTTTGCAAATCGGCCTGGGAAGAGGACACGATAGGGGTGTACGGTGACGCTAGAAACAACTGTGTTGTGTTCACAATGTGCTGCAGCGGAGCTCTAGACGGCGTGGCATCGTTCCGAGAGAAGCCCTTGCTTGTTATGGTCGCCACAGTCTCTTTCGTGTAGCAGGCAAGAGCAAGAATACGCATTACTTGTATTTGCAGTCGCTCTTCACCAAGACGGCTCGCGGCATCCAGAGCGTTGTTGAGCTGTGTGACAGCTTCGGACTGTCGTCCAACACCACGGAGGCACGTTGCGTAACGAATCATCCACTGAACGTACGTAAAGCCGCCGCCAATCATGAGACGTTCGAACAGCACTGCGGCGAATTCCACAACATCAACAATCGGCTTGAAGTGCCCACGTACGTAAAGTGGCTCGATGGCCCGCCACAGATGACTGAGGCCGCCTACAACCACTTCCGCTTCTTGCGGCCAGTCTTCGATCAACATGGTGAGGCCCTTGATCACCAGAGAGATGCAGATTGAGCACTCATCGATGAGTGCTTCCCCGCGAAGAGAATTTGGTACATTGTGAAGTCGCAGTAGCGCCGCGCAGAACAGCGAGCGTGCCTGTAATGAGTGAGTCTGGGCTGTTGTGGTTGCCAGTGCACTGTTGCAAGACTCGGCAATGGACCACGCTCCGAGCTCGATGGCCCCTTCGCAACACAGAGTGAGGAGCTCGGATGACGCGCTGATGGCCTCACCACCGGTCTCCAGCATCTGGTGCGCCTTCACAAGCGCAGTTTTGTCGCGTTCCTCCTGTGCGAGCAGCAGCCACCGCTTCACCTCAGAAGCCAGATTCGCCATTGACGCGAGAGCCAGGCAGACGGAAATGTTTTTTTTTTCGTTTTTTTCGTTTACGTGTGTGTATGTGTGTGAACTCGTGTGCGTTGACGATGGTTTGCCGAGCGACGGAAAGAAACAAACCTACCGAGAAGCAATACTAGTTGGGGTAACTAGTGCCCCGTACTGTACCTAAATCAAAAAATCACGATTAGCACAGTCGGAAACAATCAAGCACAGCTTCCACCACGTGTGTATGCGTGAGCGCTAGTGAGAAGGAAAGAGGGGGGGGGGTCGTGTTCGTTTGAATCCGTGAAGGAGCCAAGCAGAATGGTTGCAGCGAGACGAAAGGAAGTGATACGAGTGGTCAGCGCCGCGAGGGCACGTGAACAGAAGCCTACTGGGCAGGGAGTTGCGGTGTCACAACAGAAGGAACCCTCCACAAACACAGTTGGACGTGATGCTGTGTGTGGACTGAGCTGTACAGCGTTGTGTTGCAGCAGTCGTCCCTTCGCTGTCGCAGAGGGTTTGTGGTTCCCGGGAAAGCTGAAGTCCCACGTAGTCCCGTGGGATCCATGAATCAAGTAATCCGAGATGGGTCAGTTGATGAAGTGCTCTGCACCCTGGGATCCACAGCTCGAACGAGTGGAGAGGTAAATCATTATGATAAATGGTGACACCCGCAAAAAATTTTTTTTGATTTGCATTTCATGCCATGTCTGTCAGCAGTGGCCAAACCCGTGAAAAGAGCATGTAGTGAATGATACCTTATCGAATGAGTCCCCGACCTTTCCTTTCACTACGTGCGTGACGCACTGAAAGGAAATACAGCTTCATGTTCCATCCCAACAACAAAAGAGAAGAGAATATATCTCCACACGAAGCACACAACAGGGTGCAATAAACAGTGGTGGCGTGTGTTGTACTCACCATGAGCGCACGTCTAGTGAATATTTCACGTGGGGGATAGTACAATCGCACGTTGATGGCACCGCACCGTCATTCCTGAAGCATTGACTGCACACAAGCAAAGCGCGATGCGTCAAGGGACGCCGACGCGTACGCTAAAAAAATATCGGAGGCCACCTTGGGCACTACTGTGGAGCGGAACGTCTTGTAGGTGTTGGTGAAGTACTCGCCAGACGCATCGTGGCTACGCTGCACGTCGTGAAAGACCCTTTCCGCCATGTCCAGCGCCTGAGGGTACTCTGCGGCTTCAATGTGGCGCATGAAATCCATTGCAACTTTACGCGACTGCGACTGGTTCATCTCAGCCGCCGTTGGGCTGAAGGCTGTACGAAACTTAATGAGATCTAACCATCCGTGAACGGGTTCCTGAACTGGAGCTTTACCCGTCTCCTCAATCGCGCGTGCCATGTTGAACGCGACTGTGCGAATGGTCACACCATCGGGGACACCGGAGGATGCGTACGACTTTAATGGCAGTGCCATCACATCTAAGTCTTCACTCTCAGCGTCTTCAAGCACGGACTTGATCTGTTCCGAAAACGGCGCTCCGCACTCAATTCTGTTCTCCAGCGCGCGAAAATTGAGAGCGACGGAGATGAGTTTCTTGCTCATGTAGCCGAACTCACCCATTTCACGCTCCGCCATCATTTTCGCGATGCCAGATTGAGAGCCGATGCTTTCCCTAACTTCAGTGTAGTAGTGCTGAGCTACCGCGATGTCATCGAATTCCTCTAGCATCGGCTTAGCTTGTTTGGCGTACGCATCACGCTTCACCTGCAGTTCTCCATCCATCTCTTTGACGGTCAATTCATACGCATGTTCCTTCTCACCATGTCGCACACGAGCCGCGGCCAACTTGGCCCGCGCTTCCTCGTTGCGTGCACGCTCCGACGACAAGGCATCGTCACTCTTAGAGAAGAATAGTAGCGACCCGAAACGCTCAGACCAAGACGACATTTTGTGTTGTGCGGAGGGGGGGGGGGGGGCAGCCAATTCTGACGGTGTCACTCTGGCTTCTTTTTCCCTTGGAAAGCAACACGAACACTCGCTCAAGTGTGGATCTATGTGTATATATAAATTTACGTGTGTGAGTGTGTAGTCAGGAACGGTGCAGGAAAGATGTTCGGGAAGGAGTTGGATGAGTAACGCAATCAAGGCAGCGGAGGGGAAGAGTAGGGAATACGCAAGGCACATTTTGGTTGGAGCCACAGCGATCGCTTCGTTACAACGTGAATACTCTTCGCTGCAGCACTGGGTTGGCGTAGTGCAACAGATCCCTGCACGATGAAACGCGGTAGGACTGCGTGAGCCAACCGACCAGGTATAGGGCTTCAGGTGAGAGGGAGAGCAGCAAGCCGAACGCATCGTTTGAATTGAAAGAGTATGTGATTCCACTCTGTGTGTATTACTTTACATCGGTGTTTTTGCAGATTGCTTGTGTGCACGTGTCCATGTGTATTGCATGTGTGCGCTCGAGGTGGTTTGAGGGGAGTGAATAGCAGACAGGATCACGTGGATCGTGAATCACTACTTTACTGCCCAAGCGGGGTTGGCCGTGCAAATATGACGCAAGTCTTCGGGCGTCATGTGTAGGAGAGTGCTGAGGACTGGAAGAAGATTCATGACGAGTCGGTCATCCTTGTGGAAACAGAGAACGTTGACCACGACGGATCTGAGGTACTCGAACTGTTGCACTGTGAGCGGCGTCGACTCTTCTGCTGCGGGTTTCTGCTCGGACGCGCGACGCCTCATGTCAAGCACCTCACGCTTCAACGTCCACAGTTCTTGCGATAGGCGTTCAATGGTGGCTTTTTGAGAGCTCAAGGCGGTGTGCGCATCGGCGAGGGTCGTGGGGAGTGGTACCGTGTTTTCACCAGCCTGCCCACCGGCTGCTGCGGCGGTAGACGTGCTCACGAGAGAGCCTCGCGTGGCCGTCTTCAGCCCACGGTTCTCTGCTTGCAGCGTCTGAAACTCTGTTTTTAGCGTCTCGTGCTCCCGCAGCAATGCCTTGTACGCGCTATCCATGCTTTCAACCGCGCTCGTCTTGGCAGTACTGGCTGTGGTAATGGCTGCTTTTTGCTGTCGTGCCGCTTCATCCAAAGCAACCTTGAGTCTACGTTGCCATTGATCGTTAAGTTGTTGGACTTCGCTGTCGTGCTGCTCTGCCAAGCGCTGCAGCTCTTGGGTGTGCTGTGCAAATATGGCGTTTTCGCGTGCGGCGCACTCTTCTCTCTGGCGTTGCAGAGCAGATTCATACCGATCCTCTAGTTGGTTTACGTCCTCCATGTTCGGCAGATTCCGCGTCTTTTGTTGTTGCGCTTCCATCTCGGCCCTGGCCTCAAGGGCTTCCTTCAGCCGCTGTTCTAGAGTCGTCACTGTTGCATTGCCCGCCTCCAACGTTCGGTCACGGTCGCGGACAAGCGCGTTCGCACTAGCGAGAGAACTCTGCAGCTCTTGCACCTGCTGTTGGAGTGCCTCATTGTTTTTCGACTGCAACCGCAGTGTTGTTTCCATTCGTCGCTTGTACACATCAAAGTCAGAGCGGGATGCAACGGAACCAGCTGTGCGCCTACTGTCAACCGCATCTAGCAGCGCCTCCACCTTTTCATGAGTCACATCATCTGCGATAGTTCCGATCGCGAAACAAAATTGAGCCAGTCGTTCACTGCTTAAACAGTGCACAAAAGGCCTATCTGGTGCTGAGCTCGCGGCGCCAGAGGTGGCTAGACTCGCCCGGAGAGAGTCGCATGTCGCGTTAGCGGTCTCCAACTCGCTGGTCAGATCCACGATGCGTTGTCGCAACACGTCAACACCGCTTTGAGCCTTGGCTTTCCATCGAGCCAGCTTCTCTTGTTCTTTTTCGAGTGCGTCAGTGAGACGCTGCACCTCCGTGGCGAGCTCTGCCGCTCCCATCGCGGAGGTCAGCGCCGGCGGTTGTTCGGCGCCGTCGTTCATTCGTGTCACCAACCAGCCACACGAAGCGAGACAGAACGACGGCAGAGTGTTTCCGAAAAGCTGCAGGTTTCCACGCACACGTGAACAGGAAGCAAGATGAGTTTTACCAAATAGTCAAAAAGCACAGACGAAGTAAGGCGAAGCAAAAAAAAAAAAAAAGGTGGGGTGGAGGGAGACAACAAATGGGCGGTTATCAGTGATCACGAAAACAGTAAAGCGCATGGGGTGCAATCTAACGCGCGGCGGCTGCGGACACTGCCGAACGAATCTGCTCACCTCAGACACGCGCATTTGGCAGTGAATCTCTCAGGGTGGTGGGGGTAATGCGGCGAGATCACTAATAGGACCAGCAGAATACAAGACTCTAACGGCGACGTCTCTTCTTGGGAATGGCACATTTTACCGCAGCAGAGTCTCAAAGGAAAGAGCGAGCACACCATGCATGCCGCATATGCACGTGTTGTGTAGTACTAGTGTGTTGTTGTTTGTTGTTGGAGAAATTGATGTGGATAGATGTGCCCAAATGAGGCATCAGTGTGAGGGAGAGAACGGCTCGGACAGCGTGTCGTCATGGCTGTGTTTGCTTGTGTGAGCCAGCAGCTGCTAGGTCCTCGCATTCGGTGTGTGAGAGTCGGCAGTAGACGTGTCAGAAGGCGAGCTGTCCTGCGAGGGCTTACCATCACCGTATTTTTGCCGTGGAAGCCCCCTTGCAAAGGGACCACCAGAGTGCCATGGGGTGTAAACGATCGGTGCCTTTTCGCGCTTCTCAGCAACAGCCTCGGGCGATATGCTCCCCTGCATCAGGCCAAGCTCATCCATGCGGTCGCGCGTGTTTGTGTCTGTGCGCCAGGGGTGCCAGGCACGCTCCTGATGTGTTCCGATCTTGGCGAGGCGGTCTTCTTGCAGTTGATCTTCCGTGTAGCTCCATCGGCCACGGAGAACATCCCTCTGTGTGCGCAGAACGCGGTACAGGTAGTACGTGAATGCAATACCAAGAAAAACGAAGAAGACCATGAAGTCTTGAAAACCAAACGACCGGTATTCCTCACGATCCGCCGTTTGACGGTGAATTGTGTTTGTCATCTCGTCGTAATTCATGCGGCGAAACTTGACCTCACCTTTGGCTTTGGTGCGGTCTTCGCCCTTGTCGTGCCGGTGAGAGAGCATGATGTGCTGTGCTTCTTTCAGCGCTTGAAACTGTTCGTTTGTACCACCGTTGTCAGGATGGAATTTAAGTGCGAGCTTCTTGTAGCGAGACTTGATCTCTTTTTTGTTCCATTCCTCATTCATCTGAAACCCAAATATTGTGCAGGCTTGCTGGAGAGTCATGTGGCCCTTGTCGCCAGCGATGCCTCCATACTCGTTGCTCAGCTTGAGTAGGGTACGCCTGAACATTGTCCCAGCTGTCGCAGATACTCTTGTACCGTCGCCAGGTGCAGACAGTCCGACTCTGTACGTCAGTAGTAGTAGTAACAAAAGGACACGCGTCAGGGTAACACCCGATACGCGCAAACACGAATTGTGTGAAAACAACAGGAGACAGCAAAGTTAGAGAGAGAGAGAGAGGGGGGAGAGAGAGAGAGAGGCAGAACCAAAGGCAAGCAGGTGCGAGTGGCATAGCGAATTTGAGTACATTTGGGTGTGGGGAAGTTGGTTATGGGTTCACTGGAAGCTGTTGTCACGCGCAGCCCGTCTGCTCTTTCCCCTGTCGTCCGGAAAGCTCTTCGACTGTGTTCTCTACCGACACTACAGACGCACGTGCGGAGAAAAAACACAGTGATGACGGGATGCTCATAACAAGGATGGACCCCAGAGGGTGTCCACCCAGTGCATTCGTGGGACGTGAACCTCACAGTGAGGAGCACATGTTCGATGCGACACGCGAGGTGCGATGGGAAACATGCAAGGTCCTCCTCGCACTCGCCTGTGACGCGCCCCAGTTCAAATAGCAGCGTTCTCATCAACTGCTTCCGGGCTTGTATTGCGTTCGTTTGGGTGTTGAGATGGTATACCGTTTCAGATGTTGCACAGATAGAGAGTGAGGGGGGCCGGTGCACGCACAGTACAAAGGACCGTTCTGTGACTGTCGATGCGCACGGTGTCGCACACACGGGAAATCGCTCACGATTAACGATGCACAATTCTCCAAATACACTAAAAGCGGCACGCAATAGGAGAGCGGTCGGCTCTTATTTACATCGCTGCTCACGAGTCGGGTCCACTCAGTTTGGTCCTCATCAGTAACTCTTGTTCCACTGATGTGTTTTTTTTTTGTTGTTGTGTGTGTGTGTGCTGTTGTCGTTGTTTTGGCGGTCAGTCAAGCCTCTGTGTCAACTCAGCTTGCCAGTGACATTGCCTATCCCCACGAAAGCGGCCTGACGATGCACAAGAGCTGAAAGACGCAGCGGCGAAGCAAGTAGTTCGTTCGTGCAAATTGGTCGTGGAGTACCTCTTCTCCGCAGAGTGGGAGCAGCATGGTGTGCAGGTTGAAGTGCGTCTCGTGGGAGTCCAAAACATTGAGGTCAGGGTCTTGGTCCTCCACGAATTTAGCGAGAGCACAATTCTCACGGCGGTAACGAATGCTGTGCCAGAAGGACTGAGCCTGGGGTACATCGTACTGGTCGTCTTCATCGTCCGGCCCTCTGCCAACCTTGGCCAGCCGAAACAGAGCCATGTCAGCGTCTTCGCCGAGTTTATTGTGCACTGAGTTCGCAACCGCGTAGTACTGGCAGAAGTGGGCGATGTCGGCGTACGCCTTCATCTCCAGGGCTTTGCTCTTGGGCACCATGCCTTCAACAAAACGCGCATCCTCGTCCGAGAGCACAAAGTTGAACCCGGCTTCCGCCAGCCGACGAAACAAAGTTGCCGGTTCAAGCCACTCTTGCCGCAACTCGGAAAGTTCCATGTCATCAGGGAGGAGCAACTTGCATTTGCTGTCTTCAATGAGAATCTTAAACTCCCGGTCACTCTGCTCCCCGCGGTGGTGTCCTTCAAGGGCGAAAATAATCCGGTCCCAGCTCATGGGCTTCAAGCTCCACGACTCGAACGGGGCGTCGAAGGCCTTCTCTTGGAGGAGGGCGAAGTGCGCTAACTCACCTGTTGCAAACGTGGCTCGTCGTGGGCTGGGGTCTGCTCGCGCAGTACCACCAAATGTGGCGCCGAATGTGGTGTGACTGCACGGTTCCCACTCGAGTGTGTCTTCGCGCCACTTGCCAACAAGCAGGGCCGGCTGACGAATCACCACTGTGCTGGGAACTTCGAAAGAGATGCGCAGAACTGGGTCTTCGACTTGCGCCTCGGCGGTGCGCGGCGGATAGTCCTCCTCGTGCAGTATGTGGGCCTCCTCCGTGTCAGAACGCAGCAACCACTCACCGGACGGCTTCGGGCGGTCAGAGAAGGTGAGCAGGTCACACTTGAGGGTGCAATCGAGGGCATAGAACTCTTTTCCGATGTTGGAGTACCCACTGTACGGGTCGAACGCGAGCTGGTACGCCCGCACCGCGACATTTTCCTTGCTGAGTCCCAAACACTTCGGAAGCTTCGGCACGGCGTTGGTTTTGGGATCCACACGGATGTCAATATCTGGGAACACGAGTGCTGTGAAGCTCCGCGTCATCTCCTTCACCTTGACCCAGAGACCAAACTTGACAACCGGGTTCTCACCTTGCGGAACACTACGCATCAGCGTTTCGCCGTCTAGTCCATCGACGACCGAGTCGTAGTACAGGAGCGTTTGAACAGTAATGAGGTCAAGTGACCTCAACAGTTGCCCGTAGACGTGCTTAAGATTGTCGCTATGAAAGGCCACGGCCGTCACATCACCGCGCGACATGGCTGCGTCTTGACACTCCTTTATAGAGAGACCCACCTGGTACGCGGCACAGCATTGCATCAGCTCGGACTCAATGTGCTTGCGCCGCACGACAGCGTTGGCACCCTGTTCGCCACGGAGAAACAGCAGGCGATACCTGTTGTTACCCACCTGTTCAACGGCACCTACGCTGCTGCTGTTGACGCCCCCAGAGCCTCCTTTTGACGCAATGATAGTACTTGTGGGGACAGCGTCAAAGTGCTCCGCTTGGGAGTCGCGCCACACTGTGAGAAATGTGTTGATCTCACTGGCTTTGGTGACGTCAGGCAGGCGGCTGGCGTGGGGGATTGCCCTCCACGTCTCGTGTTTTTCGAACTCGCGGTAGACGAGCTGCTCGTCATCTACAAACGTTTTTTGGACTGCTTTGTACAGTTCTCTGTCTTTGCGAATTCGCTCCTTTTCAATAGCGGAGCTCATGAAGAACGTGTCACGCTTGATCTTGTCATCTTTTTCATCTTGTGCCCGCCTCTCTTCATGCTGCTTGAACATCTTCTGCGCCTCCAAGGAAGCCTCCTCCATCGCGCGTTGCTGCGCGGTCACCTTCTTCGGCTTGGCATTTTTATCCTTCGCTGAGGCAGCTTTGGGCGGCATCGCGTCGTCACGAAAAACGAGCGGCTGTTGTTGGCGGGTTGACTGCCGAGAAATTGTGGTTTACAAGAGCGCATGCACGGCATGCGAGCAGGAACAGAAGGGAAGGTGGGGGGGGGGGGGGGAGGGCAGTGGACCAAGTGAATAAGGAAACATAGATAGTGCAAACAGAGTAGGGGACATCACAACGGGTGTTCAAACGACTGTCAGTTATAAACACAACAGTGGTGGACAACACGCGCAGACAACATCCAGATATGTGATGTTTCTCACAGAGCAGCTATGCAAGGTAGGTGTCTGACCAAAAATTGGCGGGGAGAGGCATTCGCCAAGCGGTGCCTAGCAATTCGATTGGGTCCTCGTCATGGCTGACGGTGAATGCATCGTTTCTGCGGCAAGAGAGAGTCAAAGCCGAGCCCCGTTGCCACAGTGTGACTTCGTGCGAATGGTAATTGCACGCATGGCTCTGTGCTTGCGGTCACATGCGTGAGCACGACGCACCTGCGCGTTTCAATCATCCTGGTGCAGCTACGAGTGGGTGAGATTAGCGTTGTCAACAGAATCACGGCGTATGGACCAGCATGCCCGTTTCTCTTTTTGTTGGTTTAGTTGGCTTTTGCGGTTAGATTGACATTACACCACACAAACAGGACAACACGATGTGCAAAACAAGAAACAAAGGGGTGAACAGGAAAACAGATACAAAGAGAAATCAAAGGGCGAAGTAAGCGACACCTAGGAAAAAAAAAAGTCACCAACAACGATTGCCGATTAACATCAACAACTGCTTGAACGTCAGATCAACGCAACATTGCGATTGTGTGCGACAAGCAAAACAGAGAAAAAAAAAAGACAGAGCATCGCAACAGCTCACACACATACACTCAAAACAAAAAACAAAAAACAAGAAGCGAAATCATGGCAGAAATAGTGACTAGAAAAAGCAAACGAGAAGAAAAAAAAAAGGCAACGGTACGGGGGAAAAGAACAACAAAACAGGAACTTGTGGAACTGGACCCGCATCGCCTTTTCATCAGGCCAACACCAACATCGCAGCGGACATCCTGTTGGGTGTGCTTGCCCTGCAACCTCACAAAAAAGAAGATCAACGGATGCCCACGGTACCTTTCTGCCATGCAATCTAGAGAAAGAGCACGCACTGAAGAGGAGTAACGTGGGCATCACATTTGTGATGATCGTTGCTGTCGATTGGTGTTTAAATGGCGTCCAGGTCTTGTGTGGACGTGGACTTGATGACAATGGCCTTCTCACCGGATGAGCCTTCGGGGTCGTGATAATCGTGACGATCGAGCTCACGATACCTCGGACGGTCAATGACGATCATGTAGGGCTTCCCGCCCACTTCCTCGACCAACTTCGACAGGACATCCATACGGCTGGCGGTGCAAATCTTACTGTTGTTTGGTTTGGTGCTGCGCACCGAAAGCCGCCATTTTTTACTCACATCTGGCATGACGTCTTCGGGAAGTTCCAGTTTCTTCGCTATCCGCTCGAGCAGCTTCTCAGAGGTCTCGGACATGATGCTGGAGACTGACACATTTGTGGGAAAGCCAAAGTAGTTCTCACCAGTACGTCGATTGCAGAAACAGACATCAATCACCTCGCAGCCAGGAATTTGAGTTATCTTGTCCAACACCTTGACGTCGTTAGTCGACGAAGTCGAGAACGGTGTGGACTCGCCAAACGTGGATGCATTGAGGATACGGCCACCGCTCGCGATGAGAACACGGAGGTAGGTTTCCACCTTGGTTTTGCGATCTTCAAGACATTTCCTGAAAGCCGGCGACAGCCACCGGCCCAGCTGCTTTGCGGCCAGATCCGCCAGCTGCAGCAGTGTCGTGGCCTTTGTTCCACGGAGCAGATACACAATGGGGTGTCGTGACCAGCCGAGGTTGAGAATGACGCTGCTCGACACATCCAGCATATGGAGCGGCGCTGGTAACACGGTGAAGAACAGATTGCGCTGTGAGCCGAGCGAAAGAAGATCGCACAACAACAGTGTGCATTGCTTCTGATCCATGTCCAAGTAAAATGCTGCCGACGGAAGTAAGTCAGGCTGATCATTTTTCAGCGCCATAAAAAAGCCAATGTGGTCTTTTGTTGGGATCGCCATGGGCAGTTTCTCTTTTCCCTCGGTGCTCAACGCATTAAATACAAGGGACTGCAACTCCGCGTAAGGGGTACCGTCATCCACGCGAAGCTGAATAACAGTATCGTGGACCTTACCAATGGGTTCGACAAACCGCACATTGATAGGACGGAAGCGACGTTGGGAGAGGAGTAATTCAATTGTCTCCTTTGCGTGTGGTGGTGGACAGCAGACCACGTTGGAACCGTCACAGACCTCATCCGTGTGGGAGGCGACGAACATCTGGAATCGCCCCGAGCGGCTATCCATGCCGACCACGAACATGAGCCACCCAGCAGGCAGAGCGGCACTCAGCGCCGCCCGCGAATCAACAACGGTTGCTGCACTCAGCGACTGCCTGTCACCGGCAACGACGCGGAACAGCGCCACAAATGGCTCTGGCGCGTTCTCCGCCCCGTCCGCACGAGGGCTGGGGAGTATT
The DNA here is from genome assembly GCA_030849605.1 of Wallacemonas sp. 195SL. Lineage (NCBI taxonomy): Eukaryota > Euglenozoa > Kinetoplastea > Trypanosomatida > Trypanosomatidae > Wallacemonas > Wallacemonas sp. 195SL. Next base: position 28,504 of record JASANS010002322.1, on the reverse strand, counting down.
TGAACAGCATCCGTGTAATGGAGGTAGGCGAGTCGGTGAAGTGAAATCTGAGCTGCGTTGGTGTTGGGGAGGTCTTCGAACCGCAGCACGCGCAGCCGGTCAGTCGCGACGCCGAGATCTGCAGCATACGCCTGGAGCCGGTCAGCGTCTGTTGTGCCCTTGGCAACAACACTGCGCGTTTGCTCAGCCAGCGCACCGTACACACCGTCGAGAACGTCGACAACCTTCTCTGTGCACGGGATGTATCGGATCGGGCGAGACAGCGTTGCGGCTTTACGCTCAGCGTCAATGGCGCGTGCCCGCTCCAGGATGAAATCGGGGGGTGGCGTTTCCTTGAGCACCATCTTCTGCGAAGATTTGTTGACGTACACCAGTAGCGAGGCACGTTCGTGGCGGAAGATGGAGTAGCGCGCACCCTCTGCTGGAGCACCACCAAACGCAGACCTCTTCACGTCCTCCATGGAGACCTTGTCCACAAGCTCATCGTTGAACCGCAACCACTCCTCCCCATGGCGCGTGTAGCAATAGTAGTGGCCAATGTTGGTGTCTCCTGCGTGGATGATCACGGTTTGCAGCTCGTACTGCGTGCTCAGTGGCGGTCCGCTCTGCTGGCGAGAGAGCTTCTTGAGCATCTCCTTGCTCTCTGGGTCCGGCTTCAACGCGGCCTTCTCCAGAACGTAGTCGGCCATCTCCAGGTCTTCGCTGAACTCCCACTCGTTGGTCAGCGTCACTAACTCAAATGTCTCCATGTCGAATGCAGCACGATTAGGATGGATTAAGAGCACGGGAGGCAGTTCCAGAAAGGATTGCACACGCTCAATTGTATGCGTCGTCGGCTTTGCCCCTGGAGTCACCTCCAGCGATACGCCCTCGATCTTTTCAGGTAGCGAGAACGCCTTCAACGATTCCTCGATACTACTCTTGTTCTTCACGACCAGCTCCACATCGTAAAAAGCCTCCACGCGGTCGGCTACGTATTCGACGTCTGTGGCTCTAGATCGATACGCCATGAGGCCTTGAAAAATGTCACGGATAAATGCCTCATGATCGGTACCTTTAACAGTCACCTCGAGTGCATCAAAAAGTTGCTGAAGCAATTCATGCACGTCATGCTGGGTGGATGCGTCCGCGGCACTCCACCCAAATGCCGTCGTAAGTTGCACTGTGGAGATGTCCTCGCATCCGGCTTCAAGAAGTGCGAACAGGTCGCGCAGGGCCAGCGCCACTGCATCTGTTTTGCGAAGGCTTAACGCATAGAAGCGTCGCCTAAACTCAGGAAGGTGAAATAGTGCTTGAATGGCTGCACTGAGATAGCACGTGTTCCCCTGGTTGAGAATACCAACGTATGGGATACGCTCATCAGATGAGGACGACGTCATGCTGCCGGGGTTGTGGCTACTTTTTTTTTTTTTTTTGCCTCAATGCGAAACCAAGGTCAGAAGACAATTGCACGCGATATACTAACGGAGCGTTCCTGGAGTGTGAAGGCCGAATAGAAAACGTGCGGTGATTAATGGGGGGCGCGGGGAAGGTGTAGAGGCGAAGCATGACGAACCAAGAGAGGTGGTGATCGAGTCTAGAAATGACAGCACGCCAACCATGTGGTGGATACACGCACACCACAAGACCGCGACAGGTGTACTGCCGATATTTGACCGCGTACGGGTACGTGAAACCGAATGGCAGACAAAGTAGCCTCAGATCGGTTACCGCCCACAAGTACAGTGAGTAGCACGCTCAATCCGCGGTCAACTTCGGGAGAGAAGGGGCACACATTTCATGACGGTGAGACAGAGAGAAATAGATGAAACACATTGGAGCGCAAGGAAGAGGGAAAACAAAAAAAAAAACAAAAAAAAAGTGGAGTCTTGGTTGTGTTAGCAACGTGGCTCAACACGCTATTTACATGGCTTGTCACAGGCAAACACTAAACATACAAAAAATCAGTAAAGGCGGCGAGCCCCGTCGTGCACAAAAGTGCAGCTGTCATGTGGCAGGTGGTGGAGCCCGCAGGTGGAATGGACGGGCACCACCACCTCCAACAGGGGGCGCTCTTGATTTAGAGTGTTGTGATACTGTGGTTCGTGTGCCCCGGCTCGCACTCATTGAGCCAGCAAAAGCAGCGGCGGGCTTCCCTGCCCGCCGCGAGCTATCGTTGAGGGACGGCGAGCCCACGGTGACGGTCCCTGTCCGTGCCCTACCCACCGACCCGTTCAGCTCTTCAATGAAACGAACTTGTTCGCGCTTTGAGTGGGGGTCGGTTGAATACTGACGCACGCATTCAGGTCCGTCAATGTGGAGCCGCGACGCCACCTTGCGATTACGCAGCTCGTGCGAACGAAGGAGGTCTTGAGCGTCTCTGTCATCGAGGAACAGCTTTGTCGAAGACACCGCGTCACTCGTACCGGCACCTGTTTGGCCATTCACAGCAGCGTCTGTGACGCTGCCCTCCAAAGCCGTTTGACGCTGCAGCGGGGGGAGCGTGGCCACCGTGGATGTCTCCGCAGTGCCATCTGCGACATGCACACCATTCATCAGAGTTTCGCTAATGAAGGAGGACAGCGTTTCGGTGCTCTCGCTGCGAGCGAGCAGCTCCAACGTCTGGAGATAGCGAGCGATGCTGCGAGCATCCTGAAACCCCCGTGCGGCCGCGAGGCCGTCGAGCAGGTTTTGAAGCAGCAGTTTCGTTGCGCTCGATTGCTCAGCAAGCTCTCGGTATTTGCGATGCATCACCACGTTTTCGTCGAAGCCCGACTGCCACAATTCGCGGATTGATTTAAGGTTAAACTCCACCGCGGAGAGTGTGTTGTCTTCCATCGCGAGGTTGCCAAGCTTGCGCAGCTTGACGCGCTGGAGAGGTGTTTGGTAAATGTCACTCACTGGAGCGCGAAAGATCTGCATACTCTCGCGAGATGCGAGTGCGCGGTTTCCAGCTTCCGCAGCGTCCTCCACAGCATCATCCAAGCGCTCAGGAAGATGTGCATCAAGGCGGTGTGTGTCCTCTCCCGGAAACACAATACGATGGAATGCTTCACCGACCCTCGCCGTGAAGAGGTCCACCGGGTATCGCGTCAACATGCAGCCGAGCAAACGCGCGCTGGAGCCCATCAACACTTCATCCGATGTGTCGAAACTGGCGGGCTCTCTGCCGGTGGGGACCTTATTTACAGCGTGTATCATGCCGTAGGCGGCACGATCGCCGGTGTTGGGGATAATTGGGAAGATTAGACAGCTGCGCAGGGAGTCAAGACCACTGGCCTTCAACTCGCCCTCAATCAACTGGACGTCACGCTTCCCCAGCACCTTGTACTGTGGCTGCGAGCCATTCACTGCAATTTTCGTTCCACAAACCATCGTGTGCAGCTCCTTCGCAATCATCATTTCCTTGAATGTGACATGCATTGGGTCACCGGCGACAGCGTGGAAGGGATAGCTTGCCACGCAGTGCAAGTTACGGTTCTTGTCGTATAAATAAATGCGGACCACCTCGCAAAACAAAAGACTTGCCAGCGACTCGGCAAACAGGCTGGTTGTCACGGAGAGGGTCTCGCGCGCAGAGAGGGCCTTGCTGCCAGACAGCTTGTGCGTGGTCGAGCGCGCTTGATGAAGTGTTTCCTTCACAACCTCCTCCTTGACATGCGCCTTCCACTCGGGTGGGCACTGTTTTAGCAGTGCATCTCCCTCTGGCGCTGGTGCGTGGTCCTTGCCTACGGTTGCAACGTTACCACCGCCTTCTGCGGCGTTGCGCTGGCGACTCTTGTAGTCTGCTTCGCGCAGCAAACCATGAAAGCCGGACCTGTACCCGTCTTCGAGGTAAGCCATACTCTCGCGCAGTTGACGGTTGGCCAGCGTGCGCACTTGATCAACGAGGGCAGCGCCGCGGCTGAGGTGATGAGACGAGCACAGACTACTCAGCTCGTTGAGCAGTACAACCGTTTCGTCAGCGAGCAACTCCACTGCCGTGGGGTTCAGTTCATTGTGCTTATCTGCACGGCTGGCGAACTGCGAATCCCACTGCTTTCGCTTTTGCTGCAGCTCGTGCGTACGCTGCGACGCAAATGTCTCCTGAAGCCGCGCCAGTAGCGGATCGTCCGTTTTGGAAGCACTCACTAGACCCACTGTGCTCGCAGCGCCGGACTGTCCCATGCTCATGGGCGACAACTGCGATGTCGAGGTATCATACATGCCGCAAGTCTAAGCGTCACAAACGCGAGCAGCAAAGCAAAACAAAAACTCGCGCAGTAACGTGCAGCGGGAGCTTCAAAGGATATGCGAAGGAGCTGGATAACGTTCGGAGCGCCACTTTCTGTTTTCGACAACAACTCCAACACGATGTGACCACTATCCAGAGCTACTGGAAGCGTGGCACCCGAACGGTAATAACAAAGAGATAATAGAATGAGTGAAAAGGAAAGGGAGAGAGAGGGTGGTGGTCACGGCGATGAACCAGGAGAGCATCACGAACAGGCTGGCGCCAAGGGAGGTAGATTTGGCGGCTGTGTGTAAACCCAAGCATTGCTATCAGGTGGAAGTCGCGATCCAATTGCGATTCCGTGCGCAAAGCCATTTATGGCTGGGGTTCTGTATTGTGCACAAGGTCCTGCTTGAGGTATTCTCATTTCTCTTTGTCTTGTTGTGGTGCTAGTTGTTAGGCATAATCGTGGGCCCCGGGTGGCGAGAGAACCGAATCGTAGGGGGGGCAATTCGGAACAGGCTTCATTACAGACCCCCCGCCCCCACCCCAAACTACAGCCCATTGCAACCAAACGCGTGAACAGAAACGGAGTAGTATTCGCGTAGACACACTACGATGCCAACGGAGTGAGTTGCGAGAAGACGACCGAGTGCCGAATCCTGTGCTGCTGAAAGCACCGCAACACACAGCGGGCATCTCGCAAACGGAACTGACCAAGAAGAGCCTCCGTTCTCTCCACCAGGGCAGGCAGCAGACGCCGCAGCTCCCGAGAGCACGTCTGCGACACCTCATTTCGCTGTCTTCCAGGGTTCATAAGAGCGACGTACTTGCAAACATCTCCGATCTCCGTCGGACTCATTGTTGGAATCAAGAGTTCGCAGCGCCGCAGCGTCGCTGCGGCAAAACCCGTATCGGCGGCGTCAAGAATGGCGATCGCCGCTAGAGCGTACACAATGTCGCGCGTTGTGTAGTGCGGGACGTGCGGGACAGCCTTCCGCTGCACGACTTTGCTCACTTCAACAGCACGTACGTCTCGTAGACGTACCAAGGCGGACAAAACTTCCAGGGCGTCACGCTGGCAGAGCTCAGCGGTAGGCAACCGGCAAAGAAGCTGATCGAGAGGTGGCAGCGGTATCTTGCACCGCTTCGTCGCGAGTGATATCCATTTCAGTGATTGAGCCAAGTGTGCACCAGGCGCATCGTGACACCACAGTTTCGATGTCAGACGGCGCGACATTATCTGCAGGGAGTCGCCATCTGCGAGCTCCAACTGAACAGCGAATTCGAGCAGATTCAGCGTGGCACGCTGATCCGTTGCGGAGTCACGGACAGCCGCTTGGAGACACAGACACAAAGCATCGTGGAATTCTGGAGAGAAGAATGGGGAGCACCCGGCCCAGCTCATTTCATCCTCCGTCGTCGCCAGTCCGTCTGTGGCGTGATCCCGATCACGGCGCGGAAGCCAATGCGAGCACGCCGACAGTGTCTCGAGCAGTGTCCAGTGGCGTGCGCTGATTTGCTCGGGTGTGCAGTGCGCTGGGTCAGTGAGCCAATCCATGTAGTTTTGTTCGAACTTTCGCACAACACCCAGCACACGGCGGCGCTTTCTGTCGAAGCCGTCCGGACTGCTCATCAATCGCCGCAGCAGCTCACAGTGTTCAAGTAGACTATCCTTCGTCGGTGACGCTGCCGGGGCACCTGGACGGTGCTCGCCACCGTCATGCCTTGGCAGCACAAGGGAGACACCTGCCGCGGTGCCGTTCTCCGGCACCGAAAGCGATGAGCAGTTGCGCACATGGACAGTCGCAGTCGCCACTGAAGTGCTGACACAGGGGTGATTTGGCTGGTTCCGCGACTGGGTGCCTACGCACTGTGCAGCGTGGAGCGATAGCTCAGAGGCCAGTGTTGTCCATCTCACTAACCGTCGCATACCTCTAGGCTTGTGAGTAAAAACTTTTAAAATAAAAAACAAGGACCGGCAAACTCCTGTACACCGTCACACTTGAATCGCACATGGAATAAGAGGAAACGCAGATAAAAGCACTCAGTTCAGGGGAGCGGGGGGGGGGGGGGTTGACGTGTGGGAACGGGGCCACGCAAAGCAACGAGAAAAAATAATCCCGCGCCGGGACAAGGCGGTGCACAGGACATTCAATACAGGGGTGACCGGGGGGGAGAGACGTACAGCTTTGAGATGGGCGTCGACGAAGGCCACCTACAGGGGTGATGGTGCTCTTCGGTACAGCTGGTGCTCCTTGTTATAACAGAGTTCACCCTGTTTGGTTGTATTCCTGTCCTTGGTCCCGTTCTCGCAAGTGTAGGTGGTTACCAAGAAGAAAAAAAGAAAGCGACGGCGTGGTCGGGGCGTACTAGACCAGTCTGTGTGTGCAGGCAACTACTACAGTTGGAAATATCAGATCACTCCGCTTTTCCTTCATTGGTCATCGACGGACGTTCTCGTGGGCACAATTACGATGAAGAGGCGCCTTTCACGTGGTGGCCAATATCTTTACCACGTGATGCCGGCACGCCACGTGCATCAAGAACTTCGTAGGGCAGCGCATACACCGGGTTGATGTGCTTCAAGGGGTACCCAGGGTAACCGAGGAGTGACAGCCCGCACAACCCGAAAAACGTGTGATAGACGTCAGCCATGTTGCCAGGCTTGTCCGCAATGCCGCCAGCGTCGGTGTCTTGACAGGCTAAAATGAACTCGAAGAGGGCGTCTCGGTCGATCCAGTTCGCTCGACCTAGCATCGAGAGCGAAGAAACAACCCACCAGCTGTAGCAGACGTCTGCCTTCTTCTCAGGGCGACCATTCAACCCGCCAGATGGGAGTTGGCGCATCGCCAGCCAGGCGCCAAGCCGGTCGGCGTCTATTCGGTCCAGCGCGTTGCCGATACAGAGCGCGCCAACACAGCAGAAGACCTGCCCGGCGTGGCTCTCCGCGCCAGGGCTCACCCCAAAGCCGCCATCCCAGTTCTGGCACGACAGCGTCCACTGCACCGCTTTTTCGACGTCGATCAAATCTAATCGATTGAGGAGCGTCAAGGAGTTGAGTCCGATATACACGAAGCGGGTATCCACCTCGCCCCACTGGTCACCTTGGAATGAGCCGTCCTCCAGCTGCATCGAGGCGATCCACTGCGCCGTCCTATTGACATCAATTTTGTCCAGTGCGTCGAAAAGACACAGAACCTGAATGCCCGAGAGCGTGTACAACATATGCGAGTCTTGCCCCGTATTGCCACCGAACCCGCCGTCCTTGTTGAGACACGATAGAACAAAAGCGACGACCTCGTCCGCCTGGTAGTCAAGTCTACCCAACAAATGCAGCGCGCTCAGACCCCAGTAAACACCGTTTAGTTTTAAATGCTGTGCTTTCCAGGCGGTTATTTCATCAAGCTGATGCACGAACTCGACATGCTTGTCTGCAGCAATGTAGCTTGAACTCGTTTGACTCATTGCGCACAGAATTCAACAACAACAAAAACAAAAAAAAAAGCGACGAACAAGGCGTGGAGATGCACGTAAAATGAGCAGGATAACGAAAAATAGGCAGCTGGAAGCAAACAACAGAGCTGATCACTGCCAACAGATACAAATAACAGCGACGTGTGTGGTGACGCTCACCCAGGGACACAAGCGCAGCCACGAAACAGGGGCGAGGAAGAGGAGAAGGAGGATGCTAAGAAACGTTCGATGTTGTGACCTGGTGAACAGGAGTGGGGCACGAGAGTCAACCGTAAGTTGACAGGTTGGGGTGGCAATGAACGCAAAGAAATGCGCACTGGGTTCTCCCCCCTCCCTCTCTTCAGAAGTGGTGAAACTGCCGTGGCCTGGCTATCGTGCTCGACGCAGACAGCGGCTCACTGGGCGGTAGCACGCGTTGTGCAAGTAGTGAGGAGAAAAATGAAGAGAATTGAGGTGCTCAGGCATCACGTACTAGAAGATAGCAAGCCGCACGTACATCCACTTCAGTGCGTGCACGCACAGTAATAAATCAGAGAACACAGACGCCGCCAACAAACACCGCTGCTCAAAGTCTACGCAAACAACAACGAGCAGCGCCGTCGCGCCATTAAATAGTCCACCACGGGTTGAAAAAGCGAGCCACTGTCGAACGCGCGGCACGTGCGGCCGTGTAGTGCAAGTCGGGCCTCGACAACGACGTGGACGCAGAGTCCAGCAAGTACTGTGAAAGTGCGGCTTTGACTTCATCGTCCTCAAGCAAGCGAATGACCTGCTCCTTGACGATAGATTGGACTTGGTCTTCAATCCAGGGGTCACGGACAATCATCAAGACAAACTTCTTCGTGACCTCCTGCGTGTAGTGATCCTCGAAGAGGGACTGCAGAAGGGAGGAAATAGCCACCTTTGTCTCTTCCTGCGCCAGGAGAGTGACGACGAGCTGGGATACCAACTGCACCGACCTTGGGTCCTGCAGAACATTCGCCACAACCTCTTTTGACAAGCTCACCGCCTGTTTCTTGATGCGCAAATCGGCCAGTGCTTCCGATGCTACCATCGCGGTGTGGTGAACCGTGTCTTCCTTCACAGGCGCATACAGAACGTAGATGAGGAAGCCCACTCCCATCGCGGCACCAATGCTAGCCACGACGCCCTGTTGCCACGAGTTGAACATCCGTTTCATGAAACTCTGTTCGCTGTTGGAGGCGTCCTCGTCATCCGCGGCGGCATCGCTCGTAACGACAGCCTTCGACTTGACGACGCTAGGGACGGCGGCGTCGGGCGTGCGCGACTCGGGAGCCTCTTGCCTCCCACCACCGTCCGTTTCGTGCTGCGAGGCGGGCTCTGAGGTGGTCGTGGGTTGGTCTACTGAAGCGTCAGCATTTGTTGAGGCTGCGTCGGCTGTAGGCCCAGGTGACGGCGAAGCGTCACCGTGCAGTGGCGCCTCCGCACTTGCCTCCGAGCCGGTCGCATTCCCTTGATTGAACTCGGCCCTGTGAGGTGCAGCGAGTGTTTCACGGCTTGGTGACACGTGCGACCAGTCCAGCGACGAGGAGGACGTGCGGCTTGAAGACTCGTCTCTTTTTCCATCAAGCGAGGTACCGGCGGGCACTGGAGACACACGAAGTCTGCGGCGCTTTGTGAACACCACAGGTGTCGCTGTGTAGAACGTCCGCCGAGGCACACGCACCGGACACATCACGGTCCTGTCACACGCCATGCACTGCGCGTGAGCTGTGCAGGTGAGCCAAGCTGGGATGCTCTGCCTGCCCAACTGGGCGCGTTTCAGAGAATTCATAACGAAAGAGAGAGAATTTGAAAATGAGAATAGCGCAACAGTCAGTCCACCGTGAGCGTGAGTTGGTGACTTCGTTACCTGCGGGGCAGTGGAAGGTCGGAATTGGCTCGGAAGTGAAGAAAAGCGCACCGTTACGGCACGCAGCGAAACCAAAAAAAAAAAATCAGTTGCAGAGTCACATGAAGAGCGAGCGAGCGAGAGAGAGGAGGAAACAGATGGATCAGGCATCAAAACAGAGGGAAATAAGAAAGACTAGTGTGGCACCCCGCGAATGGACCAGCTCATCATTTTCAATGGCATGTTGACGATGCAGCGTAGAACACACATCGGAGGAATGATCGAAGGGCCACTTGCGTACATGATGTGTCAGATACCAAAAGCAAGTGCGGATGCAAACCGCGTTACATTTTGATAAGCAAAACAGCATCGACCTGCCATCCCGCACGGCTGTCAACGAAAGCGAACAGCTTGTCTGACGATTGTAACATACAAACATGCGTGGTTGCTGTAGGTCCAGTGCACCGTCAGCATGCATCGTATACGGGGTGTACTGAAAGCGTTGAATGGGCTTCATGAACATCCTTCGTCTCGTAGAGGCACTATTGCTCTTTCTTGTTCACTTTTCTTTTTCTTTTTGTTCTTTTTAAGACTATGTTCCCAACAAACAAGAGTGCGTACACTTACTATCAGTTAGTCTCAGCGGCCCACACTACGGCTTTTGGCATCGAAACGTACGTGAGACAACTATCGCAGATGGGGAAAGTATATATATAACAGACGCACACTGTGTTTGTTTCTTTTCGCCATGCTTACCTACAAAAAAAAAAAAGAAGATGAAGAAGAAGGGGGCACAAAAGGAACACGCGAAACAAGACTGCGGCCCAAGACAGACTCTCCAAAGTGAAACGTCGCACTGCTAACAGGAGGAGCCAGCCTTGATTTCGCATTCAGTGAGCGGTGCAGGTGTCCTGTTGTGCTACTGTCACAGTCAACCGTTCTGATGCGTCCTCTCGCCAAACTACTCGTTGGTCAGGCAACTGCGGAGATGGGGAGAGGCGCAACCAACGGGGCTTTAGATGGAACGGTAAAACACCAGCTCATAAAACTGGTAGATGAACGCGCACTCGATGCCCCAGACCAAAAGGTTCCAGCTGGACAGGTTCTCCACAATCGGGGGGGAGTTCTTGTAAGGATCTTCTGGGTCATAGTCCTTGAACTCAGCAGGCCACTCTTCGTAGTTGATCTTGACGTTAGCACGCTCCTCTGCGGACAGCTGGGGGCGGCGATCAGGATTCTTAAACACGAAAAGGCTGTACGCGCGGGAGCTCGCGAGGGCCGTAGAGGTGACCGCGAGGGACGCGGTCTTGGGGGCTACACGACGCAGCATTGTCGTACTCTGTGAAATATGCCTCGGGGTTGATAGGAAGCGTTCAAAGCGACAACGACTAGATAAAGATCCGGTCTGTGGAAAAGCAAGAGAGCTACAAACGAAGAAAAAAAACTTTTCTTTTCGCACGCAGAGGACGGCGTGAGATACAGAAGACACGAAGAGAGGAGCGGAGAGGAGAAGGCGGGGCAGATGAAATGTGGAGGGAAAAAGTGAGGAACAGAACGTGACAGAAAAAAATGGCCCATCGGTACAGACAGTCAGTCACGGCAGCGCCGTTCATCGATCTCCACGGCTGTCCTGCGCATTACGTGTTGTGTGCACCTGCGATGGTAGGAACCATGGAAATGCAGTGGGCACAGGCCACAACGAGGCTCACAACAGGAAGAAAAGTCGAAACTGTGTTCTAATTTGGTCAAGCCGATGTCGGCAAATGATGCATGACTGGGATTTTAAACAAGCGTTGACTTCTCTTTTTGCGTGTGTGTGTGTGTGTGCGTGCAACGCTGGCACCCGCCACAACAGCTGAGGAACGAATAACAACAACAAACAGAACGCAAAAAAGCGGCAAAGGAGGAGCCAGTCTCCACGGGGTGCACGCATAGGCAGCGATCAAAAATTATCGCGGGTCGTAGGCATCAGTGCGAGGAATGCACAAGTTGTACCAGTGCTCTTTCGCAAACAGCTCACTCGCACGTCTCCAGGCAAGAAACTGTTTGTTGAAGACTGTTTTCAGCACCGTGGTGGTGGAGGAGTAGTGAGGATCAAGTATCAGGTACTGCGCCTCCATTGTCGACTGATTCATGTGCACACCGAGAATGGTGTGTGCATAGGCACTCCCGCCAATCATCACAGGCGCGGCCCGCTCTGCCGAAAAATGCGAAAGCAGGAGAGCTTGCACATCCGGGTTGTTGTCCAATTCCGCACCGCTTTCCATCCGCCGAATGGTGCATTCCAAGCCTGGAATAGCTGTTTGCAGCACCAACATGATCTCGAACGACCCGATCCAGTCCTTTGACCCCACAAACTGCTTCTTGTTGGCCTTGTCGGGATCGACTGCGGATAGGATTTCTTGTATCTGCACAAGTGACGGCACGACCTTTCGTGTGAAGCCTTGGTACTGAAACCACGAGAAGATCGTCTGCAAGCTGCGATACGCACAGCCCCAGCCGTCGTCGTTGAATCCGTCCACGCGGTAGTGGTAGTAATCGTACGCGCCGGTCACCACGCACGTGACGGCCCCATCAATTGGCGCTGGGCTCTTCTTCATCTGCTCGTGTGGATTGCGGACGAGTTCCTTTTCCCAATTCTCACCACGGCGTACACCCTGGCCGGCGGTGGTGCGCGCCCTGTTTTCTGCGCGGTGGAGGCTGGAGCCATCCCAAGACTGAACGCACTGTTCCTCGTGTAGAAGCGGTTCAAAAGGCAGTAACAGCGCCGAGTGCTCGCTGCGACGAAGAGTGTCGTCCTTGGCGTGCACACATAACGGCACGCAGCTGCACGTCGGCCAGCAGACGCGTGTGACCTGCGCAGCCGCAATGTGCGTCTCACGCATCAACGAGCGGAGCACGTCACCGACCGTCATGGCGATGTCCACAGCAGAGTCACCCAGTGCAACACGCTCACCGGCACGTGCTGCTTCGGCGGCCGGTGCGTCACTGCAGAAGCCACCCGTACGCGCGGTTGTATCATCGCTTACCAAGTAGATGTGGACGGGGCGCTCTGTGGTGCTACATGAAAGTGCGTCGCATTCCATCAACGCAGACTCTAGTTTCGCGATGCCCGCGTCTGTTGCGTCAAACTGTATCGTCGCAGAAGGTGAAGGGCCGTCCGCGGCCCCGGTCACGACAGCCCAGTGGTCGCTGCATTCAGGGTTCCAGGATATCGTCAAGCGAGCGCACGCAGCCCACCTCCGACCATGGCACACCACCGCGCGGGCCTCTTCCTTTGACGTCACAACGCGCGTTGAGCAACTGCGGAGAGAGAACGGCAGGCACTGCTCTCCGAAACCCTCATCTGACAGCGCAGCCACGTCAACGCCTGCAAATGAGACCACAGTGATTGGGACCCGCTCGAGCTCAAGCTGACTCATGGGTGGGTGCAAGGCACAAGACTGATTCACGAAGGGAAGTGGGAAAACCGTGAGTTACGCAGGTGGAAGGCACAATCGGTTCTGACAGGACGATAGTAAACGAGAACCACAACAAAAACAGGAGAGCGATGAATGGCGAGGAGGTGAAGAAAGTGTCATAATTCATGCCGACCGTATCAACGGGACGGGTGATGGAGTTGGCCATCAGAGCACGGGAAACCATGTCGGCATTGCGTGTCAGCCGCGTAGCACCAGCGCCAAACAGCGACGCGCCCGTAGAGTTCTGGAGTTCGGCAACGAGGTGACCGTGTCGCAAAGCTTAATGAGAGGACACCCCAGTTTCTTTTTCTGATGCAGTTAATTGTTTGGATTCACGGGTTTGTTTGCGCAATGCGCCGTAGAGAAATTGATGCAACGCACCCCACCCGTCACGAAATGATGTGCGAATGCAGATTGAGTGTCACCAGACGAAACCAACCAACAACTGCAAAAAAAAAAAAAAGAGAAGAGAAGAAGAAGGAACTGCGGTGGTTGCAATTTGGACGTCGCGTTTGAGGGCGGTGCTTCTCTCCATGCGGTTACGCATCACCACCACGCTCTAGCACTACGAGTGCAACTGTCCGACGGGAACACGAAGAGAAAGTGGCGGTGGCGACAGCGTGAGTGGGATAACCAAAGCTGGTGAGGCTGTCAGGGTGGGGTAGCCCCGTGCAGGTTCTCTCTCTGCGTAGGTCTCGGACGTGCATAGAAACGAGAGTTGCAGGCGCCACACACTCGTGAAGATGTCTGTGGTCATAGAGGTCGGGAACTGGGGCCTCAAGAAGAACTTGAATGCGGATTGCGATCCTGTGCTCACAGCCCACTCCTGGCGGTCAGCCACATTTGTGCGAACGCATTTTAGATGTGTGTCTGAACTCAGAAACGGCACATCTACCTTTGTTTCATCCGCACCGTAGCACTCAAGCTGCTCAAGTGATGCGCAAGCCTTCAGCACGACGCCACGACTGTCCGCAGGTAGCATCTGTCGAGCGGCGGACGCGGGGTCGTCGGAACCACCTGCAGGAGCGGAGACTGTCACGAAGCCCGTCAACTCCTGCCCAACGTACACGTGAGTAGATGAGAGATGGACACAAATTTCGCAGGTGCTGCCGGGAACGGCAACGCGGAACTGCTCAGGGCCGTTCGGAGCGCAAAGAGCATCGTGGCGCTCCCGCTGTGCTGCTTTCATGCAAAGCCATCCCTCATCTCTCTCAAACACAAAACGCTCCCGTGCAGCGTCCCAAGGAGCGGCCGTCAGCTGCGTGGACGGTACAGGGGAGAGCAACCATTTGGACAATTCGTAATTGCGCAGCACAAGAGGCGAGTCTGCCGTGACAACTGGTGCGAGAGAAGCGATCAAGTACGGGGTTGAACTTGGTGGAATGACAATTCGAATGGGTAGCTTGAGCGTTTCTGTCTGTACAGTTGAGGAGGCTTTGCCTCTGCGAACGCGCCACGACACACTCATCTGCACCACCGTGGCGATCTGGCAGCCTTCACCAGCGAACGACGGAGACGCGCACTCGGGAAGACGGAATGAAAAGCCAACTCCGCAGCATTCCCCGTTGCTGAGAGGCATACCGGACGCTATAGTCAATTTGGGAGTCCGAAACAGAATTCGACTGGCACCGCGACGACCTGGGAGAAGCGATGAAAAGAAGCCACCCACCGATTTGTTCTGTTCCGTCAACTGAAGGTCGCCGTCGCACACGGACTCATTCCAGCGAACCTGCACCAGCCCTCGGCTGATGTCGCATCTTGACTCCACTGTAGCTATGACACTGTGCACAAGAATGGCCTTCTCACCGTCCTCGTCCAAAAATCCCCCTGCGTCTGCACAGAAGAAGTTGTCCTCGTCGCGCATCACGAAAGGTTTGAGAGAGCCCTGCTTTGAGGCGGCCACCTCAGAGTAACAGTGTAGATAGCACTGACCACTCACTTGATCGCCTGGCAGGTACCACGCGCGATCCAATGAAGCGCGGATATCGCATCGAAAGGCGTTTGTCTGGTCCATTCTGTATCAACAACGTGCTTTGAGAACAAAACGCACACACGAGTGGGTGCAGCAGGGGAGGGGGAGGGGGGGGGGATAATAACGCCACGAGAACAAAACTCAACAGAGGCGTAGCTCGACGAAACGCCACAAGCTCATTGCCGCAACAGGTGCAAAAGACAGAGAGAGAGAGGGGGAGGAGTGAGAGAGAGAGAGAGAAGAGAATTTGTGCTGGCAGCACGGATACTTGTTTGTGCGCGTCTGGATGGAGGTATCATGGCCAAACTACGAAGCGGTGTGAGAAGCTAAAGGGGTTTGTTCCCTGGAGTATCACGTTGCTCCGTGTTCAGTACACCACGTCGGCAGGGGTTGAGAAAGACACAATCCGGTGCAACCCGATCGGTATCGCACCTGGGAAGCTGCGCCACATCAAAAAAAAAAAAAAACTGTCGCAGCTTGTGGATAGCCTACGAAGCTCCGTAGTACGGAGACATACTACCCTTCCCTGCACGGCGGTTACTAGGTTAAGTCATGTCTCCGTCTCACCACAGAAAGGATGGGACAGCTACTCAATCTTGCGGGCATCGTCACACGTACTTCATTTCCGTGTCCTTTTTTTTTTTCATATGAGTTTCTCCGTGTATTTATCAAGTGCACTTGCCACCGGTTTGCAAACACCAAGATGCATGTCACCGCGGTAGTGGTGGTGATTAGTAACTTGTCGGGACAGAATACAAGTCAGCTCTTTCGGCAGCTATCTCCGTCTTGCGTTTCTTTACGGTGGCATCCCATTCATGCTGGCTAGAAACTGTCGTGGCTGCTCAGCGCAGCAACCAGGACAGATAAACAAACAAACGCTGCATTTAGTGGTACCACCAGCCGCGAAACATCCGGACGAGTTCGGAGGAAAATACAAAGAAACAGCGTGCGGCTCACACATGGGCGTTACGATTAGTGGCTATGATTATTTAACAAAAAACAAAACTCTGTTTATTCCTCGCTGTTGAGGTCTTCGATAGCGAGGGCAATCTTGTCGTAGCTAGATTGGAGTTCCTCAGTGGGCTTGAGGAGCACTACTGAGGTGGCGCGCTTGCACTGAGTCGCAGTGCCCAAATCTTGACGGGACGGCACCCACACGTACGGGATCTTGGCCTCCTCCGCCAGAACAGGGAAGTGGGAGACCACGTCAAACGGAGACACGTCGGCGCCAAGCACGAGAATGCCCTTTTGGCCCTTACGCATCGCCTTGGTCACATCCTTGATGCCCTTCACGATCCCCTTCTTCTTGTTGGCAGTCACGGCCTTCTTGATCAGGGAATAGACCTTCTTGGTCATCTTTGGCTTGTCCGATGTCAGAGGCCACGAGATGGGGCAGCGGTACAGTTCGCGATCGTAGTCATACTCCTCCGTGGCTTGCTTCTGCTGCTCTTCCTGAGACATGGTCGCCGAGCGGGAAAAGGGGGAGGGACGGGAGAGCGGATGATCAATAGTGGCGAGATGAGAAGACTGAAAGGCACGCACAGCAACAGTGGTTCAACACACAACGAGGATACATCGTTGGGGGTACAGGAGAGAGAGAGGAGGATAGTGTCCGTGTCAGAACGGAGGGTGAGCGAGGAGAGGAGGTTGATGAACACAGAAGCAGAGTGGGACGTAACAAGGGGGGGGGGCGGTAGGAGACCAGTGTGGCCGCCATTTCTTGCGTGTGTCTCGTGATCGTGAATACCCTGCACTCTTAAGAGAGCGAAGAGACACGCTTACTGTCGTCGCTGCCGTGACGCGCAGGGGGGCGAGGTTTGGAATTGCTGTTCATGGCACTCTTTGGGGGCTGCCCAGTCGGACAGGATGGCACCGAAGAGCAAGCACACCCACAAAAAAGGCAGGCAGCTGCTCAGCGCCACACACCGCAAGGTAGACGGTAACATTGCTTTCATACGTGGCTTTTTTTTTTTTTTTGACTTGATTCAATTCTGGGGAGAGATCCGGTTTGTCAAAATGGGTGTCGCACTACCACCTGCATATCCGTCCAAGTCTTGAACTGACACGAAGCTGAGCCAGCGGTCGGTGGCCTTCATTGCTAGCGCAGCAGTGTCTTGTTGGGCCGCCGACCAGGTGACATCTGAGGCTAACACGCGTAGGTCGGTCTGAAGGTGAGAAACGGATGTCAACAAAAGCAAAGCCACACACACACATGCGCACATACGCATACACACAGGTACACACACGAACATGGAGGTACTCGACAACAACAACAAACACTCAAAAGAAGAGGGCCGCACTGTGTAGTGCGCCTCGGCATTACATCAGGTCATGAGTGGCTTGGAACATCTCTTCGTGTTGATTGCCATTCAAGGAATAGAGAATTTTCACGCGTAGCATGACCTTCGTCAAATCTGCGTCGGTCATGCCACGTACACGCATCTGCTGCTCGAGCGTGCCGTTTGGGGATATACTCGTGCTAGTCAGTGGCGCTACCTCCACGTTGCACGTTTTGGGCACCGACACCTGAAACACCACATCGGATAACGGTTGAGTGCTTCGTGACGCCACTATCAGACTCGCATTGGCTGTTGTGCGATCGGCAGCGCGGGCAACAAGGGACACGACAAAATCAGCGCACTGAAACACCGGTGCCTCGCTTGAGGGTTGGCTGGGTGGCGCCGTGGTGGCGGTTATCTCTTGCGACGCTGCCTGGGTGAAGCCCGCGGTGAGGGCCGCAAAGGGATCGTGGTGTGCGGCGGCCTGGCTATTGTGAGCTTTCATGGCAGGGGCCTGAAATGTGGAAGGGGGTGCCACCGGCGCACCTGGTGCGTCGCCTCCGAAGAGGTCATCGATACTGTTGCGCGGTTCGTTGGCTGCATCCGTGGTTGCGGCGTTTTGCGTGGGCAGGTGCGACTCAGGCTTGGGGCCTCCAAAGTCGAACAGGTCGTCCAGCGCCGTTGCAGTTTGCTGTTGCAGCACCTCGGGCGAGACGGAGACAATCTGTACAGGCTGAACGTCATCTGCCTCGCCGTTGAGTTTGATGGCGGGCATCGCGCTGAAGCAATACGCGGCTTCCTCTGGAAGTGTGCGGAGGAGTGTGGAGTACTCACACGCGCGCTGCTGCAGTTCGCAGTCAAGGCTGGTCATGATATTGGCAAACGTGCTCAGTGCCACGTTGGACGTGACGGGGTATTTTGTGGCAAGTTTCATCAGCGCTGTCAGGCCGTACTGCTTAACCAGCGTAAAGGTGCTGTTGGTTGTCATATCTGCCAGCGCCGCCGCCACATCTGTGGGCTGTACCTTCTTCGTGGCGAACAGTAAATTGGGGTACTCGCCCAGCACCCACAGCGCCACGAGCAGAAACGCTTTACGGGCCTGGTGGAGCGCATCGAATGGGTACGAAGCCTCATCCCAGACAATGCGTGCGGCGGAGCCCTTGACGTCGTCGCTTTGATTTGAGATGATGCCGATAAGCTCGGTGGCGAAGCTAAGTGGGGCGTGACTCTTGGCGAGTTTCAACAGGCGCAAAGACGTGTCCACGCGCCACTCCTCTGTCGGAGAATGCTGCTCGATCACTTTACACAAGTTAACGACAACATTCTGCTTCATGTCTTCCCGGCAGATCATCAAGTACGAAAGGAGGTCAGGTACAAGCAAGCGCACGCTTCCCTCATTGACGAGCAACACGGTCAAATCTAGTGCGCGCATCCGCACCGACGGGTCGGCATCCTTCATGCAGTCGAGGATGGTCATCTGGTGCTGTACGACCGCGTCTTTGCTGCGCATCGTGAACTTCTCCAGCATCTTCAGAGCCACCACACGCAAGTTGTTGTCTTTCACAGAACACAGAAACCGGCTAATGGTGTTGATGGCAAGGATGCACAGATCCTCGTCACTTTCAATCACGCAAATGGTGCGAATGCATTCATACAGGACTGCACACCCGGCATTGTTGGTGGCATCCGTGTTGGTGATGACTTGCGCCAGTACATCGTTCAACGCCTCCGACGTGACGGCGCTCCCGGTACCGATGATCCCCATGAACTCGAGCAGTTTCACCTGTAGAAAGGGATTGCTTATGCCACCGACGTCGCTGTCCGCGATGCGGGAGGCCAGCACAAGGCTTTTCAGTTCCCGCACGCACACTGTTGCCAGCTTCCGATACTGTCTAATAAACTCCGCGCCAGCCGCCGTGCGTAGACTCCAGTTAATGAGCGTTAGAAGCGGCAACAGAGAGTCGGCATCCTTTGGTGGAAAGCAACCCTTGCACACATCAAGAAAATACTCGGCGTGCTCTGGTGCTTTTTTGACGATACGCAGCCCAGTCAAGCAGGCTTTACGGAAAAGGTACGGTGTGTTGCCGCCAAGTACACGCATCACGTCTTCAAGCACATCCCGGGCCATGTCTTCACTCGCAATGTTGGCGGCCGCATTGAGCGAGACAGCTTTGAGAAGCACAGCGGAGGAGTTCATGTCCGCCTTCATGTGGTTTTCTGCGAGAGTCAGCACCTCGTCATTCTCTTCAACCAATACTTGCAAGGCCAGGTAGCCGATACGCTTTCCAGAAAAGTCACTCTGCGCGAGCAGGTTGATCACCTCCAGCTGCCCAAACTCAGTCGGGTACCCAAGCATATGAATATACAAGAGTTTCAGCATGTTGCGCGTTCTCAGATATGGTGTTCCCTCCTTGAATGCTTCCCGAATCGCTGCACATTCCTTGTTGATGAGCGCTCGTTCCTCGCTTGCCGTTTTGCAAAGTCTGACAGATCGAATGAGCTCCCGCAACCGCAGCGAGTTCATGGAGGACATTGTCGTTAGCGCAACACGTCAAGCGTCAGCGTGTGGCAAGAGAGAAAGGGAAAAGGAAAGGGAGGCGACACGCGACAGGTGATGCGGTGAAATATAGATTCGAAGCCTTTCGATGTTCGATCGAGGGTTGGGCAAAGAGGGGATGTGAGACGGAAATATATGCGGCCAAGCAGAGCAGCGAAACAACACACACACACAAAAAGTGAATAAACAAAAAGGGAACAGCAACAACAGTAGCCTAAGCACAATGCACAAGCTTTTGTATTCTGCAAGTCAACAGACAAGACAACGGTAGGAGAAGGGGGTATCAGTGCGTGACGTAAGGACTGTGCGAACGAGAAGCTTTCCTGTTCTGAGCATCGGTACCGGCAGCTATCAAGAGCGCCGACAGAGAGGGGAGTGCAAACTCAGCGCGTTGTCATGCTGGAGTTGACGTTGGTGGCGTGCGTCCATGGCTAGGACAGGGGGCGGGGGGGGGGGGTCCGAGAAAGAGGAGGGAAGGGGAAAGAGCCTCCTATTAGACGCACGCGCACGAAGAGAAGATGTTACCGAAGGCAATGGCGCGCCCGGTTTGGGAGCTGCGCTGAGTCTGATCGTCTGCTGTCAGTGTGCAGTCGCGTGGAGTGTGTGACAATATCTGTATATGCTCTCCGAGGCCCCGCAATCCGGCAGGATCTGTGGATGCGTTGGTGAGGCTTTTTAGTTACTCGTGTAGTTAACCGAAACACAAAGGAAGGGGAAAAAAAGACTGTTGTGTAATTACGTATTCCCAATCTGAACAGTAAAAAACAAAAAAAAAAAAAAAGGTGAAAGCGCAGCGTAGGCACAGCGACGGTTGAGAGTAGGGTGTTGGTGGACTCCCTTTTTCAAAACGAGTCGTGCTCGTCGGCATACACGTCAAGAGAGGCTAAAGTTTTTGCGACCATCTTCAATAGCCACTAACAGACGGCGCGCCATGATATCCGACGAACTGTACGGGGGTAGTTTGAGGTACAGAAAGCACGTATTGCAAGACGGAAGTGTTTGCTCACCTCGGCCTTCCAAATCCTTGCGCACAACGGTGATCTTGCCCTTCAGTCCCTTTAGACCATTTGGGGGCAAGTAGACACTTCCGGTAAGAAACTCGACAAAGTAAGCTTGTCTCGATCGGTCGAGATTGCCCACGATGGAAATAAACATCTCCACTTCTCTGCAGCCTGTCGAGTAGCCATGCGCACCGATGGTTACCGCGCGTAGTTCGTCCTCGGTGAAAAGAGGTTGATCCGTCACTTCGCAGCCGCCACACAACACCTTTGTCAGTTCCTCGGGAGAGAAGAAGAAAAAGGCGTCGAGGTCAATGCTGGTCAAAAGACCCATCACGAACCCACGCAGATTCTGAAGACCAACCGACAGATACGATCGGGCGTGACGCGCAATGTACGCCTCGCGGGAGGCCAGCGTGAGAGTGCATCCCGCCTCGTCTTCCAGGCCGAGAGACGCCAAGTCCGCATCAGTGTGGCAATCGGTACGGAGCTTCTCCAGGGATTGGGCAACCACTGGCTGCACCTCCGAAAACACACTCCAGAGCAGCGCGCCACTTACCTGATCCGGTTCTTCGAGCGATGGTGCAGCCTGGATGAGATGCCACGCCGCTGGCATCAAGTCGACGTGAATCTGATAGTCGTCGATAAACGCACGCGCGCACGCCGCGCCAAGCACGAACCAGTCACGGACGTAGAGGCGGTCGCAATTAGGGAAAGGAATGCGGCCACCTTCGTCGCTCTGACACCACAGCTCACTCTGGTCGGCAAAGTAGGAGGACAGCTCAGTGTAGAGCTCCTGCGTGGGTCCACTGCCTGTTCCTTCCTCTCCGGAAAAGCGATACTCGACCTTGTTCCGCAGCGGGATCTGTCGGCAAAAGCCAGCGTGAAGCTGGGTCAAAAAGTCAATCTTGTCTGAGCTCGCGCGGGGGACGGTAATGCGGAAGGCAACACCGTTGCTGTCAACCTCGCCCATCACAGACCCACGGAGGGGAACATTCCCGTTGTCTTGGATGTGCTGCAACGCGAAGCGACGACACCCGATCGTGAGAAAGTGCGCCGCCCGCCGCTTCAAGTCAAGCGGCAAATGAGCACTGAGTCCCTTCAACAGACGTTGAAGAGAGCGAGGCAGCCCTGCTGTACCAGAGAGGAATATGTCGGCCGCGTGCGTCTCGAGCACCTCAACGATAGCACGGCACGTGGCAGGGTCCTGCGCAACACCGTTGCCGAACCGCGTCAGCAGCACGTGTATAGGATCAGCTGGGTCGCTGCGATACGCGGCTCCCAGCGCCTCGCTCTCCTGCTCATGGCCAGCAAGGACGCCATCCGGACAAGTCACGCCACACGGGCAAGGGCCCAGAGTTGGTCCCATGTGCACACTGTGGGCGGTTGTTGTTCGTAGAATCGACGCGGGTAACGCCGCAGCGAGAACGCGATGGCGCGTGAACACGTGTTGTGCATGTACGAGGGCGTCATCCATCGTCGCGGCATCCTCATCGTTACCACCTGTGGTCTCGGATGCTGTACGTGTACGCTGCATCCACGCCTGTGCCACGTCCCGCACACACGCCGTTGCATTCACTTCCAGACGATGCAGGACACGCTCAGCGCATCGGTAACAAAGGTCGTAGTTGCACACGCGGCAAGACCACGCACCAAAAGCTGTCATTTCGTGACACACATTGCACTGCCAGTTCGTGCTAAAGTGAATGTGCAGCGCGTGGCCGGAAGGACAGCACGCCGCGCTCGATGCCTGTCCGCTTGCCTCGTTGTGACTGTGTGGGGGACAAATGGAAACAATGAAAGGCCTTTCGCACTGTTCAAGACGCTTCAGCAGAGGAGGGCGCTGTCGTCCGGCAATAGCATGCGCACTAAGAGCCTTCAGCGTGTACACAGTGACAGCGGCGGAGAGTCGCTCAGCGGCGGCCGAGCCAAGGTCGACATGCTCAATGGCCTCTGTAATACGCGCCGGTGGCAGCGCCGCCCACTGCGGTGTCACACCCTCAGACCCCGCGTCTTCGCCGGCCACAACGCGGAGAACGTGCGCCAACTCGGTTGCTGAGCCGTGCATGAGAAGTTCAGGGATACTCGTGTGGGGTGGAAGTCTCATGGGCACAACGGCGGGCGATGTGCTGGGGATACCACCACCCGACGTACCTTCACGAATGAGTGACGCGATGGGTGACCGGCGTGCGTGCGGCAGGGCTGGCGAGGGAGAGACACTGCGGCGGCGTTTTCGGGTTGCTGCCGAGGGCGTTGACGCCGCCAGTTTGGGAACAGCTGTAGCCGCGGCACCCAATGAGGAGGCACGCTCGATCGCTTCGGCTACCCCGGCTGCCATCAGCACTGGCGCCCATGCCGCGCTGCGATGCAGTAACGCCTTCGCCAATGACTCTACAGTCGCCCCGTCGTGGTCTACGGCATACATGCGTAGCACGGCCTCGCACGCGTCTGGGAGCACAGCGGGGCCGGCGGTGCACACCACGTACAGTTGCACGGCTTTGGCGAACGTGGCGATGGCGGTATGCCCAAAGGAAAGGGCTCGCAAGCAACGTAGGAGATTCTCATCTGCAGCACATTCGGATGCGTCATCGGTGCCGATCGCGCGCGGCTGGCCACCTGCGCAATGAGGCAAACGAGTGCCGTCATAGGTCAGAGCACACGGGATGGGCTGGAAATGGATGCGCGTCGTCATCTCTGTGCGCACGTTGTGGTCGAGAAGAAGAACCAAATCAGCTTTGTGAGTGCCTGATTTCAGGGACACTGTGCGTTGTTGTTTAAAGAGGGCCTGCGTCATGAGCTCCCGCTCACGGTGGCGGTACCAGTAGAAGGCGTCGCCCTCACCTCTCCAGGCCCAAACGTACGCACCACGGACTGGTGGTTCGGCACCTAGAGCCTTGGCAACAAGTAGAAGAGCTGACCAGGGCAGCGAAGGGACGAGCCACTGCAGATTGGGTAACGCCTTGAAGGCGTCGTCCGCTTCATTTTCGTCGCTGGTTATTGTTCCCTTAATCGAAAACGGGTTCGAAAACTCCAAAGACGCGTCCGCGTCGGTCCCCAGCAGTGGGATCACGCAGCTCAGTAACTCCCGCCTCGCGTGCTCCGTTGTGTCGCGAAAGAGTTCTGTGGCTGTGAGCGTCAGTGCAGTGCAAGCTAGCACAAGCTCTTTTCGGGCAAGTGCAGTGTGCGAGGAACAGACACGTTCGCACAAAGCCAAGAAGCAGGTGGCCACCGTCGCCCGTGGCGTAGCAGGGCTAGGGGACTTTGCCCGACGCCTCGCGAGCGTCGGGGTGCCCTCATTGGCACTGTCGCTTCGTGACGCGTTCCATGTGCGAATCATGACGATGCCGTCGACAACTGTGCGCAGCAGTTCGTCCCACTCGTAGTCCATCTCGAGCTGCGTAAGTAACTCCAAATGGCGTCTCAGTAATTCTTCCACACGAGATTGAGTGTGCGCCGTTTCCAGCCCACGTCGTGTGAGAAGAGTGCAGTGCTGGAGCACTTTGCACGAAGCCCACTTGCTGCCGTCGATGGCCGACTCACAGAACGTGAGCTGCACCTCCACTGGTGGCATCATTTTCTGCACAACAGCGAGTGGACTGCAGCAGCCGTGCGTAAGACACCGAAGGAGTTCCTCGATCAGCTCTGCACGCGTTGTTTGCTCAAACTGCAAGGTGGAGGTGCGCTTAGCGACAAGCGAGAAGACATGCTGAAGGCACTCTGTCACGGCTTGCATATTTTTCTTTTTGAACACTTTGAAGCTAAAAGAAAACTTGTCCAGAATTAAGGCCAAAGCCCGCGCAACCATAACATGCACATCGCCCTGGGTATCGGCGCGCTTCAGCGTCGTCAGGAGGAGATCGCCGACCGGCTCCAGTGGTACCAACGAGCCTTCCTCTGCGATGACCAAGGCTGTGCAAAGGTCAGAGAGCTTTTCGTAATCGGTCTTCTCGGGACCTTTGCTGGGTCCCCCAAGTCCAAGAGCGTCGGCAAAGAAGAAGTCCATGGCAATAGCTACACACGGACACCCAAGCAAGACAGAGGAAGTGCAACAGCAGACAGAAAGAAAGATCACAACAGGGACTTCGCAGCTACACAAGCAAAAAAAAAAGAAAAAAAGATGTCGGGTGAGTTGGCCAACTGCGAAGAAGACTGCAGTGAACGCCACAAAGACAGGGGAATACGGGCAAAAGGGCGTGGTGCGCTCTGAGTTGGTGGATGAGAACGCGATGGCGAAAAAAAAAAAAGGAGAAGGGAAACGACGGAGAGGAATAATGAGAAACAGCAAGGGCACAGACATGAGGAAAACAGACGCCAAAGACGACCGGAACGATGATGTTACTCATGACACAAGTGCGGCGCAGCGATAGTCACTGAACAAAGTGGGCCTTGCGCGAACGTGTTCGTGCACTGCAGAAACAAAAATGGTATCCATCAGTACATGATAGTGAGTGATGTTTCGTCTATTGTGTTCTTGCAATGATTGTATATTGGGGGGGGGGGGGGGAGGCAACGTACGTCACTAAGCGCGTACAGGCAACACGGTGTATTGTCAATATTAATATTCTGACGTCTCGGCGGCTAGTTGTGCCGGAAGAACTTCCAGCCCAGCCATGTGGTAAACACGGCGATGCACAAAGACTGGAAGGATAACGCAGGAAGCACGGTAGTGTAAAATGCCGGATCGAGGGTCTGGCCATCAGGGTGGATTAGCTCTCTTGAAAAGCACTTCAACGAACTCCAAACGAACCAGAGCCACCAAGCGACAGGAACGACGAGCATGGGCCACCGATACACGAAGTAATACCAGCTGTGTGTGGAGACTGTCTCGAAAAACGCAGAAGCATCACTATTGCTGTTCATTCTTAAACGGGGAGGCAGTAAATGTACTTGAGCGAGACACAAAGGAGCGAACACCGTTCATCACCACGCGAGCAAAGTGGAAAGTCGTTGATAAGTCCGAGGAAAGAAGCAGAAGAGAGCGGGAGACACAATGGATCAGGAAAACCCGAACAGCAAGGGTATGAGCTGTGCGTCGATGCGGGTGCGAATCTGTCCGCTCACTCACCCAAACCATTGATCGATGAAGGGGCTGTGGCTTTCGCACAGTGTTCCGCGCACGGACAATAATGGGAGTGTCTCACACGGGGTGTGTCCAGTGTGGTCTGACATGGACTTCCTCACCGCTCTGCGATCCTCGTGAGTACGCAGTGCGGACGGACCCACCGGCATGCTGGCGCCGTACTCAAGTAGTGTGGGAATTGCAACACAAATTGTCTAGATAGCCGAGAAAGAACAGGTATTCAAGTGATGTGGAAAAAGAACAGCAAGAACAACAACAACAAAAAAGGAGAAGTCGTCAACAAGAGGAACTGTGGTAGCGTGCCTAACGAGTGCGACAAGTCTCCGCTTGAGAACGCCTGCAAGACTCCGAGCTCCAGCAGAGACCGTCACAAACACACACACACACACACACATCATCATCACTGTTAGAGCGCCGTGCTTCCTCCTTGATTTATTCTTCATTTGTTTGTTTTAGTCGAGTGCCACGAAAAAAAAAATCTAAATCAGACAGTAGATGTAATCGATTGCAATACACATAATGCACTTGTAAAAATTGAGAGGTGCCACCGACACACACTGGCATGCACAAGCACACGTGGTGACGAACCCTTCCAGGCGGAAGAATAACGGCATCACGGCAAGACTTGGGCGACAGCAGCGCATGTGGCGCGCCTCGAGATATGTGGTTCTATCAATAATACAGCGACGTAAGCACGGAGGGTCGTGACTGCTTGGCGTACAAGGGGGTGTAAGCACCCGGGCCGGGAGTTTCATCTAAAAGTGTGAGCCTGGCGTGCATGGACTGCGACCGTCGCTGACCCTGGCGATTCAGCTCTTGCTTGATGTGCTTCTGGGTGCCGAGATAGTACTCCTCCTTTTCACCCGGTAGCGGCCGAAAACGCCTCTCACGCCCAAACGTGCATACCTTTGCGTTGTCTTCGAGCAGAAACGTTCCCATACGACACATGCTGTCGTGCTCGCAGTCCTCGCGAATTCGGGATTTCATTTCCGAATACGGGTTTTGCTCGAGGCGCTTCCGCCGCTCGGTTTCAGAGGGTATGAACTGATAGTTCACGAGGGCAGACGTGCTGTTTGCACTCAGTCCACCCGCTCGCGACCGCGAGCGAGAGCTCACCCTGCTCGTGTGACTGCTGTGTGCGGTGGAGCGCTGGTCCCGCCCGCCAGAGCGCCGCAAATGGCTAGCGGTTGTGGCCTGCATGAAGCTGCGCTCCGACGTAGTGCGCGCGCCGGCCGCGGGCTGCTCATGCGACACCGTTGCATTCCCTCTGAGGCGGGTATCAGGTGGCTGACGTGGCGGCAGCGTGGCGGCGAGAAGACGGTTCCGTTGCTCCTCCAATGCTTGTCGGCGCTCTCTGAGAACCTCCAGCTCCTCCCGAATAACAGAGAGTTCACGTTTGACAATCGTCGCCGCAGGCTCGCAAGCGCTCAATCTGCTCCCTGTCGCGTTTGGTTGGCCAACGTCAGGGCTAGAAAAGCACTGATCCACAGTTTCCGGTTGAGGCCCTTGCCTGACACTCGGCGGAGTACTTCTCCGGAATGTTGGACTGTGCATTCTTGGTGTAATAAGGAAAACGCTAATGGAGACGACAAGATCGGGTGTTGGAACGTAAAGCGAAAGCAACAACGCACAGCGTAAAGAAAACAATCAAATAATGAATTCAATGCCGCTATGGGCGACCGTGGTACCGCGAATAAGAGCACAGAGAAGCAAAGCAGGCAGTGATTGATAATATAGAAAGGGGAGAAAGTGCGTTTCACCGTGAGTGCGGCGACACAGTGAAAAAGCACATCCGTGAAAAGGGGGAATGATGTGTGCTTTTTTGTTGTTGTTGTTGTTTTAGGCACAATGCATGTCATGTGCCCACAGAAGGCGGCGTGGTGAAGAGCACAACCCACGGGGTCCTTTCATCAACACTGAACTCGTCATACAGGGGTCCTGGCATCTGAAGGCAGAACCTACCTGTTCTCTGGGACCCCGATGTGACAACGGCTTCGGTACAATTTAAAAACAAAAACGAGGAAAGTGAAAAAGGAAGAAGAGAAAATACGTGTCGACCCTGCATGTGTTTGCCTTTTGTGGTACTCGAATAATAAAAAAACGAGTCATTTAGTGTTTGACCCTGTGAGACATGTACAAATGCACGAGGTTATTCCAGGCGAGTGAACACAGTTTCAGCGAAAACCTGTTGCAGCCTCGACTGAATCTGACCAGTTGAGAACCACAGTGTGCATTTGGTTGATTCACGTGCACACGCGCAAAGCGCTCCAACGGTGTGGGCACAACAGACACATCAGAACATGGGTAACACACACAAACAAAAAAAACGTTACTCAAAAAAAAAAAAACGAGGAGTACCTGCCATGAGGATTGCACAGAACAAAAAAAAAACTTATTTGAACGGGGAGAGGCAGACGGGACGTAGCGTCGAGATAATAAAGAAAATACTTTTGATGATCTTACCCACACAAACTGATGAAGTGTGATGACAGATCGGTTGACGGAAACAGCGTTGTCGGTTGTACTGAGTCGTCGAAAATTTAAAAAAAACGAAAGAGAAACACAAATTGACCTCTTTTCGTCACGAATCCTTTTATTGGGGCTTCCAGGCGAGCGAGACGATAGGGACCTCGTGG
>JASANS010002321.1:4876-54699 GCA_030849605.1 Wallacemonas sp. 195SL | reverse complement strand
CGCCTTCTTGGCGCAGCGCATTTCCTCCATCAACTCCATCACCCCACTTTGCGAGAAGACCGGCGCGAACATTCTCGAAGTGAGAGATGCCATCTCGAGGGACAAGCGCATTGGAGAGTTCTTCTTGAACCCCTCCGTGGGCTTCGGTGGCTCGTGCTTCCAGAAGGACATTCTGAACCTTGTCTACTTGTGCGAATCACTGGGGCTCCACGAGACGGCCGCGTACTGGGAGCAGGTGATCAAGATCAACGACTACCAGAAGGAGCGGTTTTATAAGAAGGTCGTGCGCAGCTGCTTCGACACAGTTCGAAACAAGGACATCGCGATCTACGGCTTTGCCTTCAAGAAGAACACCGGCGACACCCGTGAGAGCCCCGCGACGTACATGTGTGCGCGCCTCCTACAGGAAGGTGCCAAGCTGCACATCTATGATCCGAAGGTGACGGAGCAAAGCATTATCAATGATATTGAACAGTTCATCAATCAAAACCACATTGAGCTGAGCTTGGCGAGGCCGCGCAGCGATGGTGCGGCGCCGTCTGCGATGGACATGGAGGATCGCCTCGCCTTGTTCGTGCGTAACAACGTGACAATCGAGTCATGCGCGGTGGATGCCGCAAAAAACGCCGCCGCGTTGCTCGTGTTGACAGAGTGGGATGAGTTTCGCACATTGGACTACACCGCCATCTACGAGACGATGCAGAAACCTGCCTTCGTCTTCGATGGCAGGCTCATTTTAGACGTCGCCGCGATGAAGAAGATCGGCTTCAAGGTGTTCAGCATTGGCGTTTCGCAGACGTCCGATATGGACAGCGCCGACCGCTCCTTTTTCTTTCAGAGCTGATCGCAGGAGGTGACTTTTCTTTGTTCTTTTTTGAATTTTTTTCTCTTTGCTTCAAGCTTTGTCCGCCACCAAAAACTCACAACTGCAAGTAGATCTGCGTTTCTCTTTTTTTTCCCCCCTTTCTGTGCTTTAGACGATTTGCCTGACAAACGTGAGTATGGATTCGAGAAACGAACAGAGGACACCATCAAAAGAAGAGAGTGCCCCCCCCCTCTATCTCTCTCTCTCTTCAAAGACTGGCTTTCGAGACTCTCGCGTTGACTTGCTTGTAGTGCCAATCGCGACAGATGACCGTTGAGAATGACTGCTACTCAGTCCTCCGGCTAGAAATCAATAAGATTGCAACCGATCTCGAACAGAAGCACGACGATGGTAAATCAAAAACAGAACAAAACAAAACAAAAAAAGAAACAGGAAGGAATGGTTCAACCGCGACTTCATTTATTTATGCTATGTATGCGACCCCCTAAACCATTAAAAACACACACAGCAAAGAGGGGGAATCACAATTGCCTCTCTCACTTTTATTTGCTTGAGGGTTGCACTGCGTCAAGTCGACAATAACAAAAAAACACCCAACGTGAAAAAGAAGTGTTATCACGATACGAAATCATTGGGGTTCTGCTTTCTCTCTTTCTTTATTCGCAGCTTCTCACAAGCGAGGTCTGCTTGTTGAGAAAGAAAACGTGACCTGTACTGAGATACCGAGGGCTGCCCCCCTGCCCCCACCCCCTCACAACATAACGCACAAAATAATACCTGAAACAAACAAACAAACAAAAAAGAGAGCGCTTCTATCTGAGAGCCTGCAGCATGATCAACTCTCATTCTTCCTTCTTCTTTCGCGCTCTCCCTTCTCTGCGTTCATGTTCACACTGACACGCACCACGCTTGTTTCTCTCGTTTTATTATTATTATTATTGTTGCTCTCCACAAGTTGTCGGACGGTCATATCCTCACATAGACGCCAATCCATAGACACCACCACCGTGGTTTTCTTTCTCTCTCCATTTTTTCTGTTGCTATTCACCACGGACTGCCTACTGATCTGCCTTCAACAGCTATATTTTTTGCATTGACAGACACACACACACACACTTACACACGACACACATAGTAACAATCCCAATCGAACTGACAATCGCTGCCGACTGAGCTCCGTCTTCCAGTTCTTTTTCTCTTCATCACCAAAAAATATCTTCTCATGGACCCGAGAGATGCACCGTTCGGCAGTCCAGATCCATTCTTGGCAGGCGGGGATGACATTGATGTTGATGCTGAAGGCAGTCGCTCTCGCTTCTCGTGCGCGTCTGTTGAAGACTCAAACACGATCGCAAGCACCGTAGTCGAGGCTGGCGTGCCAGATCGGAAAAAGGCACGAACAGAAAAATACCACGCCAAGTCTGAGCAATGCGTCATTGTGATGGTGCCAAGCGAGGGTGAGCACTCGCGAAGTGAGATGCTCGCCAACGCGGTGCAGGCCTCCTCATCATTTTCGCCACCCCCGCCCTTAGCAAACGTTCACTCGATGCGGCAACGCACTGTGGAGGAGCAGACCCAACCTGAAATTCAGACCGTCAAGCCAACTGCAGCACCCGCACCCGCCTTATTCACAGCCCCACCTGACGTGGCACTGGCCAGCCTTGGTGACGAAAAACACACCTTCGCAGAGGACAAATGGCACTCCACGAGCCAGGTCTTGGCACACCTGGTGGAGGCGTACACAGAGATCATGACGCGGAGGAAGGTGGCAAACGTGACAGAGACGGCGACGACGGCAACTGCGAACCCGGCCCCACAAGAGGCAACCGGTTGTTCCTCGGCGTATCAAGAAGCGCAGGAGGTGTTGTGGTGTGCGGGTCAGTATTCCTTCTCGTTTCTCTTGACCGATGCGTTTCATACGGCGGCGTGGTATGCGCTCTGCTTTGCGGGTCCTTCGTTGCCTCTGCCTGTTCTCGTGACCCTGCGCACCCTTCTGGCACTCTCTCCAACCCCATTCGCACCGCTTTCACGCTCGAGCCGCGACATGCGAAATGACAGGAGCGAAGAAGTGACCACACACGCGACGCTCGCCTCGAGTCCGCACCAACGTGAACGGGCGAACACCGACGAGGAACCGATGCATGACAGTGCCACGTTAGGTCTTGAGATGGCAGAGCTCGTGCTGCGCCTCGCTCTGCGCAAGCCGCCCAGCTTCACACGCGCACACCTGGAGGCCCAGTATGGCGACCAGCTGCACATCTATCGCGCTCTCAAGGCTCTCTCTCAGACCCCGTGGGGGGCAGAAATGAGGCCGGCTCCCTCACAGGCGCCGCGACAGGATACCCTTCCTGCGGCCGCACCACCACTTTCCGCGTCTTCAAAACCAAACAACACAGTGAATTCCACACGAAGCGCGACGCACGCCGCTCGATATGACCGCCACGTTGACCACGCGGGCTCGCCGCAGCCACACAAGACACAACCACAGCCTGGCCCCCACAGCCACAGCCACACCTGCAGAGTGAGAGCCAACAGCAGCACCCATCGGGATGGTATATATGACGATGATTTTGCTCTGCGCAGAGACACATTGCTGCGCCACTATGACGGCCATCGTGTCAGCGCGTTGCTGGTTGAGCTTCATGGCATCGCACTCAGCTATCGCGCGGGCACGATGGCGTCAAGCAAACAAACCACGAGGATGACAGCGGTGGAGAAGGACACGGCGGAGGCCGCTCAATCCGTGATTGACGTGTCAGAGCCTGGTCAAGAACTGCTCGAAGTGCTGTATGCCGTGCGGGTGCGAGAGTTACGGACGCTCGCGTTTGCACTCTACTACCATTACCACCCGACGATGGCACCACCCGCTGGAGGGCCGAGGGGATCCCCTCGGCTATCGACCACGCTGACAGCTGCTGCCGAAGAAACGACGGCCGCAGTTGCGAGTGCTAATGGACACGATGCTGTGCACGCGGAAGATGAGGAGGACAATGCGGACATCACGCAAGGGGAGCGCGTCCGCACCACATTGGCAGCAGCCGTTGCCGATGCGCGCTCTTCCACGTCTGCGCGTGCCGCGAATTTGACGGATGCGGCGACAGGGATTATTCCCTCTCGAAAGCGCGATCTCCTGCAATACCTGATTGAACTCCGTTTTTGCGAGAACAGGCTCACCGACAACAACACCTCAGCAAGCGGCGGTCCTCCTCTTTCACGACTGGGTGAAGATGAAGAGGGCAATGACAGTACCGATACAGAGGCAATGTCGGCCGTCAGCCGTGTGATTGCCGCGTACTGGGAGGTGCACATTGGCCACGTGTACACGGTCCCGCCCTCACTGAAGATGAATGTGCGTGCCGTGGTCGAACTGTTTCACGCACTGACGGGGAACTTTGGGGCGGGCGGCACACTCGCGACAATGGCCTCGTCTGGATCGCCTTCATCCGCCTCCGCCGCGGCGTCTTTGGCCGTCGCCGTCGCCCCATCGCTTCTGTTCGTGCGCACGCAGATGCTGCTCCTCGCGGCACACGCCCGCCACCGACTGGCACGCGCCGTGCTCCTCCAGAGCATCCACACTGCATCGTCAACACACCCAGACATGAGCGCCTCTTCTTCGCCGTTGTTGGTGTCTCCACGTTTCCCACAGAAGGTCCGAGCGGATAAGTGTAGTGCGCGGGATCAGGCAGAGGCAGTGGAGTCGTGGCTGCCGCCGTGGTGGTGGTGGTGTCCGCACGTAGCACGTGACGAGGCGGCCGGGCCGAGCACGCCAGGCAGCCGAACGCACCCCTCTGTGGGATCCACTGTGGTGGTGGACACCAGCAGTGCAGAGAGCTCCCAGCTTGTGCCACAGACACGCTCTGGGTGGTCTCCCACGGCGCGCCTTCGCATTGGACGTGAACGGCGCCCCTTGGTGCTCTTCCCCACCTCTCAAGTATTGGTGCAGTATCAAGCGGCACTTTATGCGCATCAGGAACTGTTTCTCCTCACCGACGCACCGGCGTCGTCGCCGCTGAAGCAGCAGATGCGAGACAAGTCTGTTGTTCAAGCGTGGTATAGCCGCGCGCTCGACACCATCGCGGCCCTTAAGCAGGAAGAAAAGGCTTTCCTTGAGGCGATGCGTGACCCATCTTCTCCACATGACGCGCGCGACGAGAATAGCACAGTGACCGTGCGCGATGTAGTGCAGCAGAACGGCTTCTTCTCACACCACCTCCTTCAGTTTTTGCCCATCTATCGCTGGTTTGCGTACCTGGAGCTGCTCGTCCCTGTGCTGCAGTCTTGCCACATGTACACGGAGGCCAATGTGTGTTTGCGTATTCTCACCGAGGAGCCGATTCTCACACTCGCCCCGCGCCATCACATGGCATCTCGGGCGACACACACGACGTCACGCCGTCGGAGCTCGTCGCCGGCCAGCCCACGCCGAACAAGCCGCACCTCTGCATCCGCGCGAGCCGCCACCGCCGCCGCTGCCGCCCTCGCTTCTTTCCACTTTTACTATCGTCCAGAGAAACACGGCGAGTGGCGCCAACGCCTGGCGCTCAATTTATCACATCTGCAGAAGCACGAGGAGGCGATGCACGTTCTCAAACGCAGCCATGCACAATGGTATCCGCTATGGGCAGCGTGCGGTGCGTCGTCAGCAGGACCAATGAAGCCACCGCAGGCCATCACGAAACTCAAAAGGAAAGGTGTGAAGGCTGGGCTCAAGGAAACTGGCACGCTCGCTGATGCGGCTGTGGCTGACACCGCACTCAAAGCGCTTCTCACCTACGCTGACAGCTTGGCAGAACGCCTGACCGCGTTCCACACCACGACGGTGACCAGTGGAGATCTCACACGCCATGAGGCAACCGCAGGAAGAGGTGCCCCGCGGCTCTCGCCCTTGTTGACCCGCACCGGTCCCGATGACGTCGCCCTCCTCGCGCAACTTCCACCAGAGGTGCAGAGACGGTGCCGTTTGCTCCGCTCGACATTTCCGAGCTCGCACGCGATGGCAGCTTACCAGGCCGTGATGGAGTACCTGCTGCCACGCTACTGTCGCCGTGCGGATCGCCTAACGCAGGAGAAGACCTTGCAGCGTCTTCACCAAAAAGTACACAAGTGGACACCATTCCCACACGAGTACGTCACCTTCACGGAGTCGATTCAAGAGGTACCGATCTTGTCGATACCGGGCTGCCGCGATGCCGTGGATGTGCAGCTCTGGCACGCGCCGCGGAGTGCCGTCAAGGCGGGCCGTGCCCACAGCGGTTCTTCGGCCGCCCCGTCGGGCGTTGAGGAGTACGTGCTGCGTGTGTGCATGGAGACGTGGAATGAGTCGGCTGATACAGCTGCTTCTCTGTCTCGCAAACGTAGTCGGTGTCCTTCTAGCGACGCTGAGAGGCCTTCTCGAGTCCTCCGTAAACATCCACCACAGCGAGCAGACGGTGCGGAGACGGCGCAGACAGGGCAGAAATGGGGCCTGTGGCGTGGTGCACACTGCGAAGGTACATGGCTCGCTCTCGCGGCACGGGCGCTCTTGTGGGAGTGCTACTATGCACCGATGCGTATCGAAGCGTCACGAACACTGCCGTCGCCACCACCATCACCACCACTATCGCAACACCACCCCGTCAAGCCGCAGAGCTCGCCGTTGACGACGCAGACTGAGTCCGATCCGTACTACACCTGGCTCTCTCCTTTTCAGGAGGGCCCGCTCGATGTTCTCTCAACAATCCAGTTCACCCTCGCCCGGCGTCATCTCATCGCTGAACGGCTGGCCTACTTTGAAACCTGCTCGACAGAGGACTTTTTGAACTACGTTAAAGTGCGCGTACGCAACGATGGCAGTGGGGCGGGCGAAAACGTTCCCGAAAAGCACTTGCAAGACCCCTTGCGGCGGCCCTCCTCCTCCTCCGTGTCAGCAGAGCAAGTCCACGCACCTGGCGGGAGAGGCTCTCTCCTCGAAGACGACGAAAACAACACTGACGATGGTGATGAGGACGCGGTGCTGCTTTCGGACACTTCGGAGGCCGACGTGAATTTTGCTCAGTTCATCGCAGAGACATCGAATGCGTCTTCGTCCATCGCGTTCTTGTCACAACGGAAAAGAGAGGATGAACAGGCGGCGGCGGAGGCAAAGCTGACGTGCGGTGAGGCCTCGACGCGGATGAACGCCACGCAGGCGTGCGCACAGTCTCATGCCACGCCAGCGAGTACGCAGGACACCTTCGAGGCCGCCACCCTGACGTTGGAGCATGGTGAAATTGCGGACCACTTTCGCGTTGACCTTCAGGGGTTTCCTCTGCTTGATTTACTCCATGCGGTCCCACGCACACCGCTACTTCGTCTCTTGCGTCATCTGTACCTCGAGCCCTTCAGTGAAGGCTATGGGGTGAAGTTCTCGGGCTTCCCTGACTTGGTTCTCTGGCGCACACGTGGTGACATTCGCAATGGCACCGAACACGTGAGCGAAGAGGTCACGCTCGACGATCCCGCACAGGCACCGTTCCGGCTGATAGAAGTGAAGAGTCCAAGCGATGTGTTGAGCACGAAGCAAATGACGATTAACGATTGCCTGCAGCGGTGTGGTTTCCACGTTGAAGTGGCCAAGATTATCGAGGTCCACGACGCCGTGAACGCCACCACCACCACGACCGACACGGAGAACAAAAAGAAAGGCCCAAGCACCGCAGCTTACGGAAGGCGGCAGCAGCCAGTAGCAACAACTTCCAAGTCGAGTGGGGGACGCGCCGTTCGAGCGATCCAACGCGAAACACACAGCGCGCTCACAGGAAGTGGCGAAGATCAACAAAAAAAGGATAAGAAGCGGCAAGCAGCGGTGACGTCAGACAACGTTACGACAAACTTTTCTGACCATTCGACAACCACTTCGCTACCGTCGTCGTTAAAAGAAAAAAATAATTCACATGAGCTCTCTGGGACGACTGTGCTGTGAACAGATTTTTTTTTGACTATTTGCCTTGCCCGTTTCTTCCTCATGATTCGAAACACGAACAACAACAACAACCACAACGACAACAACAACGCACGTCAGCCGATTCGAATTACAGGTGCCTTGCGTGGAGACATGCGTTACCTGTTTTCCATGCCTTCGTTGAAGGCATGCACTATTCGCTGGTGCTCCACCAAACAGAAAGGAGTGAATGCTTCTCTTTCTCTCCCTCTTTCTCTTTTGCTCTGAGAAGATGACATGCTTGTGCGCTCTTATCCGTGCTTCGCCTTTTCTTTTTTCTTCTTTTTCAACTGACACACGCAATCTGTAGCTCCTTGCGTCGCAACCAATGCTCTTTCTCTCTCTCTCTTTGTCTCTCTCTCTCTTTTCCTATAATCAATTGATCAACACAAGCAAAAGGAAGAAAGACAGTGAGACTACTGTGCTTTACTGAAGCACACAGTTCCCCCCTTTTTTCTTTTCTCTTTTCGCTCGCACTCCTGCCTTAGCACCGCGCAAGGGCATGTCTAGCACTCTCGCTCTCCGCACACTGTCTCGCTCCTCTCTCTCCCGCCTCTCAACATCAACCCCGAGCTCACTGCGCCGCTGTCGAGGCGTGGCTGTGCCAGCTTGTTTTTATTATCCTCTGCAGGTCACGTGCCGTGCGTCTGCATCGACGCTTCACAAGGGTGTTCGACCAGAATCAGAGAGTAACTCCTCCTCCTCCTCCTCCTCCAGGCCTTCTGCTGGAATGGATACACCGTATCGCAACCTCGGAGAGACATTCGCGGTGAAGCGGGATGCGGCTGCGGCCCGAGAGAGTCGCGGTGCCGCCGGGAGTGCGACAAAGCGTGAAGGACGCTCGTTCGAGGACATGGTGCGCATCGTTGACAGCATCACAGCCGCGCGTCCGCAGCCGTGCCCGAACAACATGGAAGTTACTAAGCGGCTTATCGACAGGCTCAGCATGCATTCTGTTCTGGAGAAGGTTCGCTTTGTTCACGTCGCAGGCACAAAAGGGAAGGGCACCACGTCGGCGTACACAGCGGCGTTGCTGAAGGCCTACGGCTTCAAAGTGGCTCTCTTCACTTCACCTCATTTGACAGATATTCGTGAGCGCATCTTGATTGATGGCGAGAAACTACCCAAGGATACCTTTGCGCGCTACTTCTTTGAGCTCTACGACCGCTTTGAAGCACTTCAGTACTCGGAAAGTCTCCTCGATCGTGAAGTGGCGTCACGGGCTAACTTTTTCCGAATTATGTTTCTCGTGTGCTTGCATGCGATCGAGGCAGAGAATGTGGATGTGGCTGTCATCGAGGTCGGCCTCGGCGGTCGCCTCGACTCCACAAATATTGTTCCCTCCGAGGTCTCGATTATCACTGCTCTTGGCTACGATCACATGGATATTCTCGGCAACACGCTCGAGGCCATCGCGCTTGAGAAGGCGGGGATCATGAAGAAGGGCGTGGTGTGCTTCGCGTCACCCCAGCCGGATCATCCTCAGATCTGCAAGGTGCTGGAGAAGCACGCCCGTGATGTTGACACGCCGCTGCTCATCCTGAACAAGGAGGTGTTTCCTCTGCGGAGCTGGCCTAGGCTCGCCATCGGCGGCGACCACGCGGTTGAGAACAGCAAGATCGCCCTCATGGCGGCGCGTCACATGGCCGGAATCCCGCCTGCGTCGCCACTGGACGAGGTGGAGAGGACCGTGCTCTCCACAATGACCTACGCCGGTCGCTCGCAGGTTGTGCCGATTGAGGGTGGAAAGGATATGACCTTGTACCTGGACGGCGCCCACACCCCTGAGAGCCTCCAGCACGCGACCAAGTGGTTTCTGGACGCCAGTGCCGCGCAGACCGGTGACGCCGCGCCTCGACGCGTGCTGCTGTTCTACTCCTCGCGAGACCCCCAACACGTGCTCAAGGCGTTCATGCCAGACGTGTCCAGCTTCTGCAAGGTCGTTCTTGCACAGATCGACCCACCAAAGATGACAGTCAAGTCCGCTGACAAGAGCGACAGCGATGCCCGTGCGGCGCAGATGCGAGAGGCCATGACGGCAATGACGCAGTCGTGGCGCACACTCTATCGCGAAGTGCCATGCCTGCCCTGCGCTCGCCCATTTGAAGATTTCCAGAACATTCTCGACCTCATCGTACCCGCTGCGAGCGACCAGGAAGATGCTTCGAAGCCAGCTCAGGTGTTCGTCTGTGGCTCGTTCTTCCTTCTCGCGGATATTCTCAACTTGGTCAGCGCATATGAAGCTGACAAGGCACCGCGCAAGATGCCGCGGGCATAATATCTTCCTATATCTGCGAGGAGGAGAGGGAGGAAGAGAAGTCGAAGGAGAGATGGAGAGAGAGAGAAAGAGAGAGACAGCGCGCTGGGTTGCAGCGTGCAGAATCGCGCAATACAAGCAAGCACTCTCCTGGTGTTGAATGAAGAAAACAAACAAACAAACAAACAAACAAAGAACAGCAGCACACTTTCACTACCGTCATAACGCGTATCGTTCTGTTTTTAGTTTCGGTTTTCTCTCTTTTTCTTCTTTCCTTCTTTCCACCAGACAACACCGTTTTATTCTTTACGCGTGCGACTATCGTGTCTTGTTTTCCGACACACACCCTCTCTCTCTCTCTCTTTTTTTATTTCTCTCTTCCTTGATCTCGTTGTGAGCATCGCGTTGATTTTTTTCTTTGGCAATAGAGTGCGTAAGTCTTCGACTTGCCAGGAATAAAAGCTTTAACGCAGCCTCACGGAAGAAAGAAAAACATGGAAAAGACAGTCAAGATAGAAGGGAGAGCCAAAGAAGTGAGTGAGAGGGTGCGAGTAGATGATAATCCCATAATTTTCTTCTTTGCAAACCTTGAAAAAATATAAAACAACAACAACAAACAACACCAAAAAGAAAAAAAACATTGATTGCGACGACACCGCTTCGTGAAAAATGTGAGATGCACAAAGCTCTCAGTACGCCAACAGGTTGCGTATTGGGGATTAAGACGACGCCACTTGAGCGTTATGCAAAGCCACTCAGCGAGAGGGGGGAAAAAAGAGTACTCAAACAACTGATAGCAATAGCAACCTGAATATGCAATCACAATACAGTCCATCGCACACACCATCATCTTTGCTCTTTCCTTCATTCTGCAAACATTTTAAACTGCTCTCCTCCCTGCTCAAGTTTTTCTTTCCCCCTTTTTTTGTTTTGTCTTTTTTTTTCTCTACTGTGTTTTCTATCTGATTGCAGCGAAGAAACACCTCCTTCTTTCCCTTCGCACACACACACACACACACAAACACACAAGAAAGAACAATGGCTAGCTTTGCTTTTTTGCCATGTTCTGGTGACGTTACACAAGTGCTCAGATCTTCAGAGTGGTTCCCGAGCTCAACCCCTCACGGCGCAAGCGTCAAGAAAGCGACGCACGCCGCCGAGGCACGAGCCGCCACCGCGATACACTGGGCCCTGGCTGTTGAAGAGGTCACGCAGCCGTTCGTGGCGCGGGGCGATGCGATCCTTAAGTGTGTTTTTTGCCGCCAACACTACGGCGCGGTGCTGCTCGAGAGCGGTGTGCTGCTCCTGCTTGCGCCGCGTCTGGCCGACCAACACGGCAAATCCCTTATGCCTCAAGACACAACAGAGGCAGACGAGTTCGAGGTGGTGGTAGATGTCAGCGCTGGCGAGACGCACATTGTCTTCTGCACGCTCTCCGGCTCGGTCTTTAGCTGTGGTTATGATAATCGATACGGCCAGCTTGGTGATGGGAGCGTGTGGAAAATGGCAGAGGCGGCGGCCGGCGGTGGAGAGGAGGAGGTCCCACCCCCGCTCTCCTCCCCACGTCGCCTTCCCGCGTTTGGGATGCAGATGTGTCCCGCATCAACGCACGATCAAACATTGCTGAACCCATCTGCCTCCGCGTCAGCATCGTCCTCCTCGCCATCTCCCGCAGCGCATCATGCGCGCCTGCTCCGTGGGGCGGAGGTGGGCACGACGTGGTATGCACCGCTGAACCCCTCTGTCGAGTCCCTCGCGGCGACGCAGCAACGCAGTGCCGCAGCTGGGATGATAAAGCGCAAGGCGCAAGTTTCACCGAGTGATGTCATGATCACATCTGTTTCATGTGGTGCACATCACACACTGCTGCTCACGTTGAAGCGGAATGCAGTGTACGGGTGTGGCCGTGGACATTGCGGCCAGATCAGCGGCCCGAGGCTGGTCTTGGCTCAGCCCGTCTTTCGATCCCTGACACGCCTCTTTGGACTTCCTATTGAGAGCATCTCGGCAGCTGGCCATCACAGTTTTGTTCTTCTCCAAACCGGTCGTCTGCTCGCGTTCGGGGAGAACACGGCAGGCCAGCTCGGACTCGGCCACACTGAGAACGTCGTCACACCCACGCCAGTGACATTCCTGGGTAAAGGTCCCACCGCACTCCACCCGACGCACGCCACGGAGACAACGCAGGACGGCCACACTCACCACCCTGTGCGTGCTGACCACAACAAGAACACCACGCCCATCACAGACCAGTCCAATGCGTCTTCGCGGAGTGCGCCGCCTCTAGAAGGTGTGGTGGAGACGCCGCCGAGCATAGGCTTGCTCTCCAGCTACGGTGATGAGTACATCGCCCACAACGGCACCGTCGTGGTGCGTCAGAAACCATCTTCAGTGCAATCGAACTCGATGTTGTCGTTGCTGCCCTCACGCACGCTGGGTGGCGGTGCCGGTGGAGGCGTGGGCCACCTACGCCCACCGCTGTTGGACGATAAGGCATACGCAAGCCTGCGGGCACCGTACAACAGCGTCGAGAGCACGCAGTTTCCTCTTCGTGTCATGCGGCTGAGCGCGGAATGCGGACCCGATGAGGAGCCCATCGCCGCTGTCTACGCCTGTTCAGAACTCACGGTGGTACGCACGCGATCGATGAAGTGGCTGTCGTGCGGACTACCTCTTTCGCAAGGTGTGGAGATGCCTAACACGGAGAGGAACACAACCTCCTCTTCCTCCTCGGCGTCGTCATTAAAGCCCGTTATGCGTGCCGACAGTCGAGGTCCGCTGGGACGCGTCTTGTCGTGCTGGTCAGAGGCGTACAGCTTCGGCCCGATGGTGTGGCCTCAGGAGCTCACACTGGCGATGATGGAGGCGCTTGAGTCGGACGCGAAGCGCATGGCAGAGGCACCCACAAGAGGTGATCTCACAGAAGCCCCCAGTACACGCACCATGGCAGATGACGAGGATGAGGTAGGAGAGGAAGAGGAGGAAGACACGCGGCGAATGGTGGAGGCTATCAGCCCTGGTGCAAAACCGCCTCATCGTCGTGGGACGAACGTGCCAACGGCGAGTCCCTCTGCGTGTTACACAGGTGCCATGATGGGCTCAGCGGCTGCCGCGGCGCGTGGCGAAGTCGAAGCGGAGGGCCGGTCACCGACTGGCGCGCTCCCGCTCAACGCGATAGAGTGCTATTGCTATGAGACTATGGTAGTTGTCGGTGTGCGTGCCCCGCCGCCACCCCCACCGCACCCACCGCAGCCGCAAACCATCACGCTCTTTACCCTCTCTACATTCCCCACAACCGTGCTCACCGTGCAGAGCGGCGGTGACGGGCGTGGACCGTCTTCGCTGTCTGCCTCCCCCTCCCCCCACAAAGCCCTGGCAGGCCTGCACGACGCACAATCTCACGAGACGCACCGCACAGCACCAACATCCGCAACGAGTGAGAATGAGACCGACGGGGTGAGGCCCGGCGACGCGCCCGGTCAGGTGCTGCACATTCGTGCGATCGGGCCCACAGCAACTTTGGCCGCGACCGACGCGGAGCCGCCCATTCGACTCGCTAACACGGACAGTGATGCAGCCACGTTTCATCTCTTCGGGCTCCCCCAAACACTCCTCGCTACCCCGAAGGGCATCCTTCTTATGTAAACCACAGACAAACAAACAAAAAAACCGAACTGAAAAAGAAAGTCAAAAAGAAAACAACAGGCGTACACACACAAAAATATATATATAAATATGACCAGAAGCTGTTTTTCGTTTGTTTTGTTCAAGACGTATGTAGACCACACAAGCATTCATTGTCACCAGTGCTTCCTCTCACTCTCACTAGTTCATTATTGCCGAGCAAAAACGCATCAAATAAGAATAATAATAATAGTATTAATTGGCATACCACAAGTCACTTGTACTCGCACGCGACTGGAACTCTCTCACTTGACTAATCTGGCATGCGAGATTCTAGATTTCCTGGTTTCTATCGCTTTCTCTCTCATGTTTGTCCAGAATTTCGTGATGAAGACATACACACAGCAATAGCAGTGAGCGGTGAGGAAGCGAAGCGATGACATCGAAGAGAGAGAGAGAAAGAGAGAGCGATACTCGATGATGCGCAATGCGGTCATGCACACATGAGCGTTCGCATGCGTTTGCCGCACGGCGGTCTGCTTTCATGGTATACGGTATACGTTGCTTATGTCATCCGTTTGTGCCTTCTCTTTTTTTTCTTATCCTCTTTTTTTCCATGGGAATGCTCTTCGCATCATTTTTCTTCTTACTTCTCTTCCTTCTCTCCTCCTAGTTACTTTATCTGCACAGCGCGTGCTGGCATTCGGAGTCAAATAACACCACGGTCCACTTAAGTTCTCCCTCTCTCTTCTTTTTCTTTGCCCCCCCTCCCCTCTCGTCCTCCGTCCTCCGTCTTTCTCTTTCTCTCTTATTCTTTTTTTTTATCCTCCTCCTTTCTTTCAGCTGAACGTTACACACATGCTCCGTGCGCCTACAGTTGCCACTCGCGTGGCTATTCTGGTCGTGGCCGTGCTTCTTTGCCTGTGCGTGTTTCCCACTGAGGCCATCTCAGGCGGTGGCGCGACGAGCACCATGCGAGTGGCGTTTACGCAGGTCATGCATCGCCACGGCGCACGCAGCCCGCAGCCCAGCTACAACCAAACATTTATCTGCCGCGATGCTCCGTGCGGTTATTTGACATACGCTGGCACGCAGGAGCTGGTGAATGTTGGTGCTTTTCTGCGCGAGCGCTACAACGATGAGAGTATCGTCGTTGAACCCTTCTTCCCGACGACGGTGTACAACGTATCAGTTTTGTACAGCCGCTCGACCGATGTGTTCCGTACCTTGCAGAGCGCAGAGGCTTTTTTGCACGGTCTGTATCCCAATCTTGACGAGTCCTTCCCCGCTATTCACACCATGACCGAGGATGATGACCTACTCCTCAACACGAATGCGCAGCCCTGGCTGCACTACTTCTACAAGTACAACAAGGACCTCGTGCATGCCGCGACGGACCCCGTGACGGATCGCCTTTACCCTGGCGAGCGGTGGCGCGAACTCACGGAGCTGGGCCGCATGATGGGCGCGGAGGGCTACTGCAGCAGCTACGAAACCCGCTCCGATTGTGCCCGTACTGTGTTTGACTTTGCGGCGTGCTGGGAGGCGATGAACGAGCTGGATCCGCTGATCAAGGGGAACTTCAGCAAGGTGCAAGAGATCACGCGTGCCCTCTTCGCCTACGAGTACCGCTACACAAACACAAATGACTTGATGGCGAAGCAAGGCGGTCGCGGGCGCGAGTTTTTGAACGAGGCCGTGCAGAACGTGGATGACTTCATCGCTGGCACAAACACTTATCGCATGATGCACTACAGCGCACACGACACCACCCTCGCCCCGATCTGGGGCACGCTCGGTGACGAGACGGAGACCGGTATGCTGCCCCCCTTTGCGCAGATCTTCGTCATGGAGCTCCTCCAGGACCCCGCTGGCTCGCCGTCAGACTACCACGTTCGCATTCTCCGCGCGCACCCTGGACAAACCTACGAGGATTGGACCATCAACGGCTTCGACGACACCTGGGCGATGAAGTGCATGAACACGGCTGGCCAGATTTACCCCGCGGCCGACAACACCTGCCCCTTGGCAGATTTCAAGGCGTACTACGCTACGTCTGCGCCGACCGATGAGCGGGGCTACTGCTACATGGATGACAAGACGTGGGCCATTGCGGACTGCCCATCCGGCGGTGTCACTACACCAAACGCGCCCGCCCTTCAGCAGTCCGGCGCCGTCGCGGCGCCCGTGCTATCTACGAATTGCCAATTCTACCGCAATGTGTGCCCGGCGTACGCGTGTGATGACGGGTTCGTGGTGGAAAAGAGCACGCTGCAGTGCGTGTGCTCCACATCGGCGGTCTGTGCGGCGGTGGCGTCGTCGTCGGACAGTACCACCACATCCACAACACCCTCCGCGAACCCACCTGGTGACTCTGGGACTGGGTCTGGCGAGGGGGACAATGGCGTGGTGATCAACATTAACTCGGACAAGAATCACGTCAGCGCCGGCGCAACGGCGGGTATTGCGATTGCCACTTTCTGCGTCGGCGCGCTCATCGCTTCTGGCGTCGTGGCGGGCATCTTTGTTTGCTGCACGCGTCGCCGCAAGCCCGACAACGAGGTATATCGCGCAGGGGATATGGCCTAAGA
This sequence comes from Wallacemonas sp. 195SL, assembly GCA_030849605.1. Classification (NCBI taxonomy): domain Eukaryota; phylum Euglenozoa; class Kinetoplastea; order Trypanosomatida; family Trypanosomatidae; genus Wallacemonas; species Wallacemonas sp. 195SL. The sequence goes on along the minus strand of JASANS010002321.1, from coordinate 38,443 downwards.
CGATTGGCGTTTGTTTTTGTTTCCTCCCTCTTTTTCTGAGTGCTAATTTTCATCTCTTTGTTCATTTTTTTTGTTTGGCTTGTGCACACGTTGATTTGCCCGTAAGCAAAGCAAAAAAAGACAACAACAACGAAAAAACAGCAGCCAAATCCCGCTGCATACTTCACGCACATCTTCCTTTCTTTTTTTAGTTGATCCTCTTTTTTTTCCCTCCCTTTTAAACGTGACAGTGCGTCACTGTTAACTTCTCTTTTAAAATTCCTTTCGCTTGAACTTTTATTCTCTTCCACCGCTTCTCAGTTGCATGATTGTGTGTAGTACTAGTGGCACTTGTGAACTTTAACAATACTGAGTCTGTCGACACTGTTGTGTGTGTGTGTGCATAAATTGTCGCAAATCACATTCACATACACACATGCACACATACACACAAAATAAAAAATAAAAATTAAAAAAAAATAATAATAATAAAAGGGTTGTTAGCAATCTATCGAGTAGCGCCGCGGAAAAAAATATATGCCTCTACACGAGGCCAACGACAATAGCAACAGCAAACACCAGCAATAACAAAAATAAAAAGAGAGAGAGAGAAACAGAGATAAAGAGAAGTAGTCACAACGAAAGCGTTTTCGTTTCTTCTTTTATGCCAATGCACTCGGTTCCGTGGAGCTCTGACCACAGACGGTTATCTCGTTTTTCTCTCGTGGTTCTTTCTAACTGATTTTTTTAAACACGTTCTTTTCCCTCTTTTGAACTCGTTTCAATCGAGTTGAGCCTAAATACTCTGAAATCAAAGTAAAGACAAACAAAAAGAAGAGAACGAGATCACCACATCACACGCGCAACGGTGTTTCTCTTTGTTGCCGTCTCTCTCTTTTTGTGATTCTCGCACTATCATATTTGAACAACAACAACAAAAAAGCTGCGTGTCTGTAGTCTTTTTTTTTTCTTGTTGTATCTCTGTGCCTGTGTATTCTTCCCACAAAGCCTCTCAGTCGTACCGTTGAGATCGACTTGAGAGCTCTTGATTTCGTTTCTTCTCACTTTTTGTTTTGTCTTCTCCCTTTTTTTCTTTACCTTTTAACATCACTATCAGTGATGGCATACTGTCGCAATACTAACGATACACACAAACGAAAACAACAAATATGAGAGCATCGCTGGCATCTCAAGCTAAGCCGACAGAAGTCGATCCAAGAGTACACAGCATTGAATCCATGATACCCATCTTTATCTCGCTTGATTGCTGTTGTGATTTTGCATTCAGCTTTATTCACTTCGATGACCTCAACAAGGTGAATGGGCTTTCTGTGTTCTTCATTTTCTCGATTTCGCCGCTACAAGAGCATCTTCGACATATCTTCTCTCTCTCTCTCTGCTTTGCGTTGCTTTCTCTTCTCACTTTTTTTTCCAATCTCTGTTCTCTCGTGAAAATCGCACATAGGATTCTATTCTCAAACGCTCAGACGTCTACCTCATTTTCAACTCTCTTTTTTTTTTCTTTGCTTGTTTTCTTTATCGATTTCGTGCTTTAGCTGTTCAGCATTTATTGCGATCGACTTTCTCTCTCTCTCTTTTTCTCTCTCTCTCTCTTTGTCCTACACACAACCCAGGCACCAGTAGATGTCCAACAGGAACACCCTTACACACGAAGGCGAGCCGGAACTCGCTTTTCTGCGCATTCTTGTTGAAGGGCTCACACCAGCCGCGCTCGATGACTTTGTGTTGCGCGAGAACGAGCGGCGTCGTGGGCTACGCTGCGGATGCGCTGAGCGCCCTGCTCCACAATCCCAGAAAGCTGGGACTGTGCGCAGTGGCCGAGGACAGTCTCGATGCGCGGCCTGTCGCGATCTCCGCAGGTCTAATGTGCATTACGGGTTTGTTGCCTCACTGCCATCGTTGGGTGCGTGGGGCCGCCAGAGGCCTGTCCTGCTGCGACCCACAGAGCAAGAACATTACCGTACGGCGAGCGCCACGCGTGCAGAGGCGAACACGTGTGGAGGAGAGGGCGCGGCAGAGTGCGATGACACCTCTGTGCCGTGTACCTACGTGGGCCACGCGACTGTGCCAGTTGACCAGCTTCTTCGCTACGAATACCTCGGCGAGCGATGGCGCGGAGGCACAGCGGCCTCTGGGGTGGGCGGCGAGATCGGCTTGAGCTCTCCGTTGATGGGACGTCTTGTGCTTGTCGAAGTCGATTCTGATCCCGCCTCTGCCGTTGTCGTGGGCAACCTCCCTGCCGAGCGCGGTCTGCGAAACCACACTCAGGAGGACACCAGTGTGCAGGCGCACGATGGCGCGCCCAGTGCCTCCGCCGTACTGGCTGCCTCTGCGAAGAGCGATGGCGGTGCTGCGGCGCTCCGAGAGGGCCTCCACGCCGTGCCGCCACTCACTGCCACCGCGGCTCCCACACCGTGTTTGGCTACATGCATTCTTGCTGTGGAGAATCGCTACACACAGCCCGATATTCTTCCTCTTTATTGCATGACCGTGAAAGATGCACACGAGGAGACCACCGTGAGTGTCACTAACACACCACCCGCTGGAGGCCCGACCGAATCGACGCAGCCCACAGACCACCCCGAAAAAGGTGTCGATGTCGATCTTGCTGCGACGGATTTAGTTGGTCTGGCGGAGATTAACGGTTTCTTAGCCAGCGGCTCGCTGTGGGAGGCGAAACTCACGAGGGAGGGGGCAACGACAGACCCCTCTGCGTTCGTGTTCACCCCGGCTCAGATACAATTTCCGCTTCTCAGCACCCTGCCCGCTTTATCCCCGTCGGAGGTCCGCGAGGCCTTTATTCGTTCCATCGGCGTCTTTCCCACTGCGGCTGCGGCTGCGAGTGGTGAGAGCAACGGCCTCTCCGCCGAGGCTGCCCGTTTGTATGAGCGGTACACACAGCTTCTTCTACAGCCGGAAGACTTGCAGCCGCCACGGGGTCCGCTCGTGTCTCTTACCTTCTTCGGCAGCGACCCTCGCCGGCCGTTCGACTACCCCAGTTGGCGTTCAGGACAGCCCGTGGCGGTTCAGCGGGCTCTTGATGTGCTCGACCAGCAGGCCGGGGTGATGGAGGCGAGTGAGTCTCACGAACCGGTGCTGCGCGTGACAGATTTCCGCCCGCTGGCGATGCAAGGTAGTGAATGGTGCGAAGTCGATCTCCCCGCTGCGGCTCCGCTGAAGAAGCTGCAAAAGTCACACAAGCGTGAGCGTGTGCTGCAGCAGGAAAAGGCACGTCGCCAGCGTCTTGCAGAGCAGTCGCAGCACCAAGGCACGGCCGACGCGGAGGCGAAGGTCGACGCGACCACCCCCATCGCCACCGCCGTGCACGTGCCGAGCTCAACGGCAGCGGCCGCGGCGGTGGTTTCTGCTGCTGCGGCTGCTGCGAGTCGCGCAGCTACATCGACACGTCGCAGCGCCGCGGGTACGTCTGTGATGGATGGCTTTGGCCCCTCCGCGTCACAAACTGCCAGCGTGCAGCTCTCCACGTACAGCGAGGCAGGCTGGAACAGCAGTGAGGAGGGGGATGAAGACGAGGATGGCGAGAGTCGAGGTGAGAGCGGCGTCGTTGATCCACATTGGTGTGTGCGGCCGCTGCGCATGGCGGAGCCGATGCAAGGGGCGGGTATGCAGACGCACCGTTCGCAGCCGTGTTGGAATGCGGTAGTGGACTTGACCTACCTTGGCGACCACGCGTTGACCGTAACGGTGGCGGTGCCTGTGCTGCACCCCACCACGCAAGAAGTGCATTGGGCACAAGGTGAGGTTGTGATTGTCTCTGGCATGCTCCGGGCGAACACCACCGGCACGCTCCAGCTCCCTGTCTGCTGTCATCTCCCAGCAGGCTACTACACAAGTACGGCGGGCTCCTCTTCGTCGCTCGGCTCGGGCCGGAATGGCGGCAGTGTGAAGGAACACGCACGCTCTCATTCTGTGCATGGCGGTGTGTGGGTGAGCCTCTTCGCGCAGTACCTAGTCGTCTACCCGTACAACCACGATCAGAACGACATCCGTGCGGTGCGCTCCGCCGAGAGCTACGAACGACTCACGATTCCCACTCTTATTGGCCACCGTGGCCTTGGCAAGACCTACACGCGTAGCGGAGAGAAGCGCTCACTCATGATGAAGCTGGCCGAAAACAGCATAGAGGCCTTCAACGCCGCGCATCGCCGTGGCTGCGATGCCATTGAATTTGACGTCATGCTCACACTGGATCGAGTCCCCATCATCTTCCACGACCCCATCCTCATGCTGCAAGCACGTGAGCGACCACGTATTCCGCCCGTGCCATCCCACACCGAGATGAGGGAGTCCTCCTTCACGGACGCCGACCTACGCTCGGGTGACATCACCCCATCTCTTCGCAACGGTTCGATGATTGCGAACGGTGCTCTCACGCGGAACAACAGCCATTTTGCGGCGCCTACGCAGCCTGGAAACTCTCAGCATCGCCCAGGCCTGCTCACCCCATTTCAGCGCCACTACCTCGACTATCAGAGCTTCTTCTCACCCATCCCAGTCGCGATCCACACACTCACACAGAGGCAGCTAGAGGTCGTGGCAACGGAGGCGTTCCGTTTCGGCAAAGCTCAAGATCGTCTCAAGACGTTGCTGCTGCGGCATTGGAACCGCATTCTCCGCGTGTACCGCAACCGCTCTCGCCTTCAGTGCCTGCGAGATCACTCCCTCGTCATTCAAGATGTGGACACAGATGACTTTCGCGGCTGTGCGGAGACACCAACGGGCGGCTTCTCCAGCGAGCCTCTGCGTGCGAGTGGTGTGCTTGGCGGTGAGAGCGGCACAGGAATTTCTCCGGTGCCATTCGACACGCAGACGCGCACAGGCGTTGGCGCGCTCTGCGCGTGTCCACCGTCTCGGCCCCGTTATGCCGACCCGATCCTCGGCGTAGTGCCCAACGCCAACCACCGCAGCGCGCGACGGACATCATCATCACAGGCGCTGGTGAAGGGGCAGGAAGACATCACCAATCACATTCCCGCACTGCATGAGCTGTTTGAATTCACCCCAACGTCTCTGCGGCTCAACATCGAAGTTAAGTACCCATTCATGCCCAAGTGGGATGCGAATCTCTTTCTGCAAACCGATGCGTTCGAGGTGAACGGCTTTGTGGATTCCATCCTTGATGTGGTTTTCGCCTACGCGCAGGACGAGCGAGAGATTGTCTTCAGCAGCTTCGAGCCGGACATCTGCCTCGCTCTTGCACTCAAGCAAAGCCGCTACGACGTGATCTTTTTGAGTGATACAGAGGAGCGTGAAGACCTCAAAGACTACCGGTCTTTCTACGTTGAAGGGGCGCTTCAGTTTGCGGAGCTGCATCACCTCGCAGGTGTTTCAATCAACGCGGCGACGTTGTGTACCAATGCGCAAAAGTCGTGGACAAACACTCCGACTCCACCTGTTGTACTCAAGCAGAAGGTGAAGCAACTCATGGCTGACATGACAGCAGCCGCAGCAATGACTGCCACGACACGCGCGACGCAAGCAAGGGGTGTGATCCCCAAAACGACAAGTCAGACACACGTGCCGCTCGTATCGGAGCTGAATGTCGTGGATGCTGTGGTGGGTGTGCACTGCGCGGATCAGACGAACCTCACCGAGCAAGAGCAGGCCATCTGTGCCGAGTACGCCACACGATGGCGCGACTTTGATGCTGAACTGGGCAAGAACATCGTGTCTGAAGCACACAAGCGACACATGAAGGTCTTCACCTGGGGTGACAACAACAGCGAGCTGCAGTTTGCGTACATTCAAGGTACTACTATGGGCGTGGATGGCGTCATCACAGACAATGTCCCCCTCTGGCCGGTCGCAACACCATCTCAGGACAACACGGATGAGCTGTAGCATGCTGATGACGATGCATTTTTTTTTCCTTTTCTTGCTTCATTGCGTTTCTATTATTATTATTTGCCCAGGCGTGCCGAGAACAGAATGAGTGTGTGAAGCTACTTTCGCACACCACGTTTGCGTGTGTGCACTCCAGATGGGAGCTCCTCTGCTCCGGCTCCCCGCGTTTTTTTTCTTCTTCTTCTTCTTCTTCTTCTTGGTTAAACCATTTTCATAGCTCGTTTCGACTTGCCCCTATGAAAATGATGATAGAGATCGGCTGTGCACAAATGTGCTTGAGAGCACTCTGCAAAGCAACAACAACCACGAACAGGCATGCGTGGTGTGCTCTACTCTTTTTACTGTTGACTCTAGAGAGGAGTAGCAACGGGACAAAGTATTTTTTTTTTTGGACAAGGGAAACACGCAACGCGGCCAAGACCACGCGGTACGTGACGTTAACGGATGACGCGAATCACGACTGGCGAGTCGCTTGTCAGATCAACCCCCCTTTTCTTCCCTGCCCCTCTTTTCCCATTGCTAGAAAAAAAAACAGCATAAGATACGCAGGACTATATCATCAAGCTTCAAATCCATCCCCATTTCTCATTGCCTCCATCTCTCATTACCTCTATTTGATTTCAGCAAGAGCTATTCTTCTCTCTTCTTCTCTTTACCTTTCCCCCCTCTCTCTCACTGCACTTGACCGTCATGAGGGTGCAGGCACGACGCGCTCTCACCCTGGTCGCCGTGTGGGTCTTTGCTATCGCGCTGGTCGCGATGACAGACGTCGCGGCAGTGGTGTCTCCGCTCGCTTCAACGCGCCAGTACGACCTGCGCCTGGTGCAGGTTCTCCACCGTCACGGCTCGCGCTCTGCACTTGTGTCATACAACCAGTCCCTCATTTGCCCCCCAGAGTACGCGTGTGGTTTCCTCAATGCTCAGGGTCAGCAGATGCTGGTGAACATGGGCTCCTTCCTGCGCGAGCGATACACGAACGATGCCTCTGTCGTCGATCCTGCACAGCCCTTTTTGCCCTATGACGGGTACAACTTGACCGTGTCCTACACACGCTCCACCGATGTGCTGCGCACGTTGCAGAGCGCGGATGCATTTCTCCGGGGTCTTTTCCCGGACGCCTCTGCGTACTACCCCGCGGTGCACACGGTGTACGGCAAATCTGATTCACTACTTAACAGTGGTGTCGTGCCAGTTATTCGAGCAAGGTATGATTTTGGAGGTGATGAAGAGCGCGCCGTCTGCGATCCCATCGTGGATACGTACTTTACCCAGGATCAGCTGATCGCTATCGCATCCGAGGTGCATCTTGGTGATTACTGTCGACCACGTGAGCGCCGCACCAAGTGCGCGAAGGAGCTGTGTGATGTGGCGCTCGCGTACGAGGCCACGGGCCAGCTGCCCGCATACACTGAGCTTTCGCGTCACATTGACCGGCTCTGCGCCGTCACGACAGTGAGCTCGGCGTACTACTTTGAGTATAACGCCAGCAACCCAGTTCATCGTAAGCAGGGCAGCCTGGGCCAGGGACTGGCGCAGGAGATGCTCACGAACTTCCACCGCTACATCAATGGCACTGCAGAGCCTTTTCGGCTGATGGAGTACAGCGCACACGACACTACGGTTTCCCCGTTTGCCTCGACGCTGGGTGACAACTCCCGTGAAGCCATGCTGCCACCCTTCGCATCTACGTTCGTCTTGGAGCTGCTCACTCCCACCGGTCAAGCCGGAGAGCCATCAGCGAACCAGGACTGGTTCGTGCGTGTTCTGCGCGGTCATCCCGGTGTGACCCCGGCAACAAACTACGTGTTCCATTTCTCCTACTTTGCTATGCAGTGCATGGATGCCAGCGGGAGGACGTACGTGGCGGACGACAACGTGTGTCCTTTTGCCGACTTCGCCCGCTTCGTAGATTCCTCGAAGCCGACGGACAAAGCTGGTCTTTGTTACCTCGACCCTGACCTCAACGCCAAGATGAACTGCAGTGCCGATGCCCTCGCTGACCCACGCGCTCTCAGCGACAACTGCCACACGTACCGCACGCTGTGCCCTGCCTTTGCCTGCGGTGAGGGGTACCATTTGGATGCCAATGACCTTGGCTGCTACCATCTCAGTGATGGCACCTCGAGCGGCGGCAGCGGCATGAGCGGCGGTCAAATCACTGGCTTGGTCGTGGGTTGCGTCGCTGCCGGTGCTGTGCTAGCGATGGCCGGTCTGTATGTGAAGAAAACCTATATTGACAAGAAAATGACGGAGCGACCTGTACTCACCAACGTTTAGACGCGAGAGAGAATAAAACGCAACAACTGTAGATGGCTGTGCGGAGAGGGGTGGCAAACGCCTTCAGTTCCTCCCCTACTCCCACGACACCTGGTGTACTATAAAGAAGAAAAAAACAAAACACCTCCATCACTCTTTCCCCACTTCTTTGTGCCATTTTTTTCCCCCCTGTTACCGTGTTGTACTTCTGTATTTTTATTCGCCTGTGCGACGAGTTGACTCCCTCCCTATCTCAGCCGACCTCCACCAACAAGGAGCGTTGCGTGTCTGAATCAGAATAATAGCGAGAACAGCAGAGAGTGTACATTCTTTCTACAAAGGTTAAATAAAACTTTAAGAAAAAGAATGAAAAAAGAGAAACAAGTTGATTGATAACCCTCTTTTGGTTTCCACTGTCTTTTAATTTTTATTCTGTTAGCGAGTCATCTGCCGCACCCCCGCATGCAGCGTTGCGCTGAAGGCTGGCTGATTTGAACCTGCCAGATTGCAACGTTTACCTTTTTGTCCAGAAACAGCAGAACCATACCAGGTCAGCCAAGCGTGCCCCACTTTTGACATGAGGAGAGAAAAGAAAAAGAAGGTCGTGGCGAGCGTTACCATCGCAAAAAACGATTGCTGGAACGCAAAAACGGAAGCGAACACTCCTATGTCTCCCTTCCCTCGCTAGCGAGTGACAATCACACAAATCTGGCGATGCCGGCGTGTCATTAAGCACACACACAACGTAAAAAAGACAGCAAGGAGTTGTTGGCTGCGTTTTCATAACACGCTTCATGGCACGACAACATCCCAAAGAGAACATAATCTTTGATTCCTTCTTTTCTCCGCCTGTCTTTCATATCATCTTTTTCTCTCTCCCTCACTCCTCACTGTGATTTTTCTTTGCGTATGAAGCATGTGCTCTCGTCCGTGAACTGGTAATAGCAACCCTCCCTCCCACACTCACTTACTATCATTATTTGTACTCGCCTTATTTCTGTGTTCAATTTTTTTTTCTTTCCCCCTGACGTATTACTTTTTTTTGTTCTCTTCACAATTGTGTGTTTTTTTTTACAACAAACAAACACAGTCTCTTTCAAAGTAGACCCCCCCCCTCACAACGCGCCGTACCATGTATCCCGCACTTTTCATCTGCCACGGTGGCGGCCCCATGCCGCTCCTCGATGACCCTTCACACCGCCCGATGATTGCCAAGTGGAAGCAACACGCCAAGGACATTGTGGCCAAGCACGGCAAACCCAAGGCCATCGCGGTTGTCTCTGCGCATTACCAGACCGCTGAGCCCGAGGTGGGTGGCGCTGCGGAGAGCAAGATGCTCTACGACTACTACGGTTTCCCTCCCATCAGCTACACCTTTCAGTACCCCGCACCGGGCTCGCCGGATCTGGCCAAGCGCATGGCGAGTGCGCTGCAGGCGGGTGGCATGGCGTCTGCCTCTCTGAACCCCAAGCGCGCCTATGACCACGGCGTGTTCATCCCACTGATGGCCATGTTCCCCGACGCCGACATCCCTGTTGTGCCGGTGTGTGTGCTCGCGTCGGATGACCCGGCTGCGCACATCGCGATGGGCAAGGCGTTGCGGCCATTTCGCGAAGAAGGTGTCTTTTTCGTTGGCAGCGGTGCGAACTTCCACCACTTCAGCAACTTCAATAAGCGCGGTGCGGGTGTGGCCTTTGGCGACGCCCTGACCGAGGCCCTGCGCGAGAAGCCCGACTACACACCAGCCCAGCGCATCGACGCGCTGAAGAAGGTGGCGTCGATGCCTGGCTTCAGCGAGGCGCAGCCACCCGGTGCGCATGAGCACTTGATGCCGCTGATGACTCTGGCGGGCACGGCCGGTGGCGGGCCGGCGAAGGAGGTGGCGAGCGTACCGTTCATGCTCGCCAACGCCCGTCACTATCTGTTCGAAAGCTAACGTGTTTCCCTTTCAAAAAAAAAAAAAAAAACAAAGAAAAAACAGTACCCACACCAGCGTGAAGGCACCATGTCACCTGCCGGCATCGATGCGCGCGCGCTGCACCCGCTGCATGTACAGTCCCCCTGCCCAAGCTCCCTTTGCCTGTCCATACAACGCCTCCGTCTCCCTCTCCCTCTCTTGTCCTTCTTGTATTCTCACTCTGCACTCCACTTGTGAAAACAAAAACAAAAACAAAAAACAACAAAAAAGGATGGTTTTCCCCACCATTGGTGGGTGCAAATATTCCCGTATAGGAGTACTGGAGTTTTAGTATTGCACTAGTGAACAATCACCTGAGGATCTTGCGTTCACATCTCCCTGCGCAAGGCTTACCTCAAATGCCGCATAATGACCAGTGCCGCGCGTGAGAGACTCCCCAGCGTACCCTCTGAATGGGGCAACTGTCTTCAACAAGTGTGATTTCGCGCCTTGTTTTCGTTAGTTTAGTCGGAAGGATGGGCGGCGGTGCGGGGGCATCGTCGGTTCGAGTCCCGCCAGCCTGAGTGCTTTTCCCGCTCTCTGACAGGTTCGCCAAAAAAAAAAAAGGGTCCAGCCGGGAATTGAACCCGGGACCTCTCCCACCCTAAGGGAGAATCATGCCACTAGACTACTGGACCTTCGGGTGGTGTTTGATGGTCGACTCGGATACACAGAGTCAGTAAGTCAGCGCATTTTCTAGGTCACACTGTCAAGCGCAGTTGGTCTAGTGGTAGAATTCTCGCCTGCCACGCGGGAGGCCCGGGTTCGATTCCCGGACTGCGCATCCTTTTCCACCCAAATCACAGAAAGAGCTTTGTGCATGGCTGCAGAGCGGCCCAAGAACGTGGCCGCTTAGCTCAATGGCAGAGCGCCGTCCTAGTAAGACGGAGGTCGGGGGTTCGATCCCCCCAGTGGCCTTTCCTTTTTTTATTTTGTTTGTGTGTGTGTGTACGGTTCGACCGACGTGAGAGAAAACAAAGGAGAGAGGGAGCAGTGTGTGTGTGTGCAGCAAGGAGGGGAAAAGGGGGGAACGAGAGCGCGTGGCGTACAACGACACCGTTCGCACTCTCTCTTTTTCACACAATAGTGTGAGCACTTGCCTTCTGTTCTCTCGTTCACAAATTTTGCATGACGTGGCCACGAAGGGGGGGGGGGGGGGTTCCTCATGCTATGTGCGACACTGTTGCGACAGCGACGACATCTTCCTGCTCTTTTTTCTTTTCTTTTCCTTTTCTTCGTGTCTGTATTCCTGTAAAGGTTGTGACTATCCACGTTCATTGTTTTTATTAATTTTTTTTTTGTTTACACTGCATCACCCAGCGCTGTGTCTGTTGTCGCAAACAGCGTGCGCACCTTGTCGTGGTACTCGCTCGGCACGTCACGGACAACTGCCTCGCTGTCCTCATGACCGCTCCCGCCACCGCCCAGCAGCAGCACCTGTGTGAGCAGTGACTTGGCCTCACGCACTTCTTGTGCGCTGGAGATGCCCTGCACTGCTTCATCCTCCTCCGAGTCATCATCCCAGTCGTCATCCCAGTCGTCGCTCTCCACCTCCGTCTTCTTCGCGCCATCACCGCCGCTGATCATCCAGTTCGGATCAATGCGGTCGAGGCGGCGGAACACCGCGGCCACCGTCTCCGCTCGCCACGCGTCGCGTGCCGCTGACGCACACAGCCCACCCATCAACAGCCGCACCTCGCGCAGCACGGAGGGTTCCACGCCTGGGTCCGCGTACAGCGCCTTCAGCACGTGCACAGCCACCGCGTGCCCCACTGCGGGGTCGAGCGGGGCCGAGGCGGCGTCACACGCGTCGTGCCCAGCCGCGTCGTCGTCGGCCAGCTGAAGCGGCCGACCGTTCTCGCCGAGCGGGCCAGCGACGTGGAGCGCCGCCACCACTGGTGCATCCACCTCGACCGGGAAACACCAGCGCAGCCAGGTGAAGCCCCGCGGCACATCTTCGCCGCCATCCATCATGACCGGTGCCCTGAGCGTGCTGCGATAGACGAAGCGAAAGAGGTGCGGGTCATCACCGCCGCCCCCGCTCAAGGACGCCAGAGAGGTGCTGAGCAGGCTTCGACGGGCACCACCACCACCAGTACTGCTCGTTGCGGCTGTCAGAAGCGCCCGCTCCGGCAACGCATCCACGCCGAGGGCGATGCGTGTCATGCACACCAAGGCGCACTGTTGGTGCGTCTGCAGCGACGCCAGCGCACCCACCCACACCGGCACAAGACCCTGCACTCGCAGCATCGTCTTCTCTGCCGAAGTGGGCGCGTCTCTCGCCGCGCCATCACCATCACCACCACGGTGCCGGTAGCGCCAGCACACGCCAGCCACGAAGTCGATGCCCACGTGCACGTATTGGCGGGTGGGCACCGCCGTTCGCAGCGCCGCCGCGGCGTTTGGGGGGCTCTTCGCCAACAGAGCCTCCCACAAGGGCGGCTCCAGCACCAGCAGTTGACGCAGCACCCCCTCGGCGCTGGGCCCTCCCGGGTCTGCCTCGCGCGCCTCGTCGGTGTCGAAGAGGCTAGCAAAGTAGGTGGCGATCAGGAGATGCACACTGCAGAGGTGGGGCAGGAGAGGGGTCCACACCGAGGCCTCGCTGTCTGCGGTCAACAGCGCGACCTCGCCAGCCGCGATCTCGCCATCACGACGGTTTGCGACGACGACGGCGTACTGCTCCGACACGCAACGCACCCAATACTGCGGCACCCCGTACTGCGTCACGAGCGACACTGCCACCGCAGGCTCCACAAGCTCACCTGCCTCTGCACAGATTGGCGAGCGACTCGCGTAGACACGCACCGCAAAGAACCACCACAACGGCGCCAGCACCGCCTTGGTGTAGAAGTAAAAGGCAGAATTCCCGGCAAGCGCCGCGATGATGTCTTCACACGATGGCGAGGGCGGGGTCGAGAGTGGCGCGCTGGTGCCCACACCGGTCTCGCTCGCGGCGCTGAGGGCCTCCACCGTGGCATTCACAAACACCGCGAGCGGCACGCGCTCGTACAAGACGTGGAAGAGATCCCCCACGTGCGTCGAAAAGCGCACCCAGAGTTGCAGAAACAGCGGCACCACCTGCAGACCCATGCGCGCCACCTCGAAGCGAGGGGACTGGGCCGCGTCGCAGAGAAGACAGAGGCACTGCTCCATCGTCACGAACTTCCGCGCGCACGCGACGGCCGCCGCCAACTCCTCCACGGGGAAACGCCGCGCCGCGTCCAGGCTCGGCGCAACATCACGCAGCACGGCCAACAGCCCTGGCGGCACCGCCTCCCCCGCACAGAAGGCCTCCACGCTTGCGTGATCTTCCGGTGTCGCGAAGAGCCGCATGAGATCGAGCTGGTAGTGACAGTCCTGTGCGAGGTAAAAGCGAAGATGCTCGGAGAGGGCCATCAGCACCGTCTCCTGGGCTTGCCACGCTTGGGGTGCCACGAGGCTGCTCGCGTCCTCCGTGCAGCACCACAGCGACGACGATGACGGCGACGACGACAGTGGCGAGGCAGTGCTGCCCAGGCTGCGAATGAGCACACCGAAGAGGGCCTCTGAAGGCGTGCCCAGGGCGGCTGCAACGCACTGCCGCACACTCGACGCGGGGTGAGACGCGAACTGCATCAGCAGAGGCGCGAACTGTTCGAGCGCCGCCACGTGTGGCCCCGCTGCTGCCGTTTCCGCCTCCGCCAACGACGACTCGTCCAGCTCTCCGCGGTGTGCATCCTGCTGCTCGCACAACTTCAGCAGACCTTTCAGATACCCTTCCGCCGCGTACGCAGAGGCTTCATCCGGCTTCGCCGCAGATTCGCCCTCCGTCCGGCGCTTGGCGAGGTCCTCAAGAGACTCGCGCACACGCGTCATCGCGGCGGTCGCCAAGACGGGACTCGAGCCAGCTATCGAGGCCAACAAGGTCGAGGCGGCATCGCGCACGGGCACCTGAGGATCACTTAGGGCAGGGAGACAGACCTTCTGCACCAGCACCTTGGCAACAGTGTCTTCTGCGACGGCCATGACGATCGGCAGCAGTTGTTGCCACGTACACAACATCCCTTCGCGCTCGTACCAATGCTGCGTGCGCTTCCACTTCACAAAGAGCTTACTCACGACGTCCAAGAGGAAGCGGCGCTGCTCCTTCTGCGCCACCAACTGTTGTTTGGTCGGCGTCACGAGCAGCGGCGTGCGGCGCTCGCCTGGGCCAGGGATTGGTGTGCGGGTGGCGGCAACGGCACCAAAGGAGAGCCGCTGCACCGGCTGCGGGCTGTGACCGACCGAAGAGACCCCACTCAGGGCGGTCATATTCACCGAATTAGTCGCGCGCACGCTGCCTGTGCGACCACGCCGCACACCACTGTTCATGTACGAGCCCGAGGCGACAGAGCTGCGCCGGTGTGGGGTGCTGGATGCGGACACCATGACAAAGCTATCCCCCTCCTCCCCACCACGCCCACTGGTGACGCTACTGCGACCGGCACGGCTGCTGGCGGGACGGGTGTGACGCTCCCCGTCGCCGAATGCGTGTGCCGTCTCGTTATTGTCATTGTACTCCTCGGCTGGCGCGCTGGCGCTGACGGTGGGGGGTCCGTTTGGGTCCTCGTTCGCCACGACAGCCATGACAGACGCACAGAGGCCACCCCGCGCGACCTCACGCACGCGGGACCACGGGTCCTGCACGCCTGCCAGCAGCACGTCCAGCCACGTCGAAACGTTACGGGCAGACGCGACCGGCGGTGATATGGCCTGGGGATCGGCGTGGACATCCCCCGACACGGTGGAGAGCTTTCCGTGTTTCGCACCCGTGGCAGCCGTCTCTGCCTCCTGAAGGAGGCACCGCCGGTACGCGTACGCGTCGTCAATCGCGCGCTGACTGGCGTGTGAAAAGAGGCGAAGACGCTGGTCGGGGTCAGCCTCAAGATCATCTGAGCAAAGCACAAGAAAGCATGAGCAACTGTCATCCCACTCGGCAGGCGGCAACGGCTGTGCCTTGATTTGTGACGCCATGGTGACGAGAGATGTGTGTTGGTGACACGAACAACAACAACAATAATAAATAAGTGTGTTCTGTGCGCGTGGGTTTCCTTCGTCTTCTGTGCGTGTTGCGATGACACAGAAATGTACTGCCTGCTTAAAAAGAAGCCTTTTTTTTGTTGTGGCTCTCTCTAGCAGAGTAAGCACGAACAGAGAGCCTCGTCAGCACGAGATTCTCTTTCTTTTTCTTTTGTTTCTGGCGTGCTTGAAAAAAAAAATGTTGTGTTTGTGTAAGCCGTTTCAATACACACTCGCACACAATCAGTTCGCAGATCATGATCAGTGAAGATGCAAGAGAGAGAGAGAGGAATAAGAGAAAAAATGCGGGCGACGTGATGGGTGCGGGGGATGCATTTGAAACTGGGTAGGCACAGCAAAAACAATGAGCCGGCGTTTTCCTCAAGACATGATAAGTGACGCACACACACACACACGCGGGTGAGAGGCGCGAAGTTTGCACGATGACGGCGGTCAAAAAGAAAAAAAGAAGAAGGACGAGGACACACAAAAAAACAAAGAGCAGCAATTGCACCGAAGAGAAACCATGCATCGAGTCCGCTTCCGCAAGCAAAACGCGTGTTATGCTGTTGACGTATCTCATGGCGTGGCAGATGCTTCTTCTTCGCCTTTGCGAGCGTAATTGGAGTTCATGTACCTTTTTTTTTCTCTGGCTGAGAAAGCTGTGTGTTTGTAACTAAGCATCAGCACACAACAACAACGACTACGAAGTTTACAAAATAAAACATAACTGTAGCAATAACGTACATTGTGTAGCGTTTCTTTTTTTATTTATTTATTTTTCATTTTTCTCTCTTTAAGTTGTCTGATCAACAACAATCAGAGAAACCAGAAAGAGAGAGAGAGAAAAAAAAAACACAAACAAGCAAAACAACAACAACAGACACATTTGCGTAATGCTGATCGTAGTGCACAATCAGGTGTATTTACATTTCACTTAACTCAGTAACTCAGGAAAAAATGGAAGATAAGAGAGTAAACCAGCGCAAAGAAATCAGTCAACAAGACACACGCGGATCAAAAAAAGAGAAAGAAGAAGAAGAGGGAGAAGAAGAGAGAACACGCCTTCTCCTCTATCTTCTCGTTCCTTTTCACCCACTCTGCCTTTGTGTGAGCCTCTCTTTTTCTTTCTTTCTTTCTTTCATTTGTGAGATCAGGTTTCAAATGTCATCAATAGGACGATGCGAGAATGTATCGCGGGGGAGAAAGATGTAGTCAGACTTTCCACCAGGCGCGCGTCGGTAACCATTGCCGCGCACACCGGGCAGAACAACAGCACCGCCCTCACGGGCCGCGATGATGTCCTCTACCGTTTCGGGCTTCACCTGGCGCAACGCGGTGGATCGCCGCAACGTTTCCCTACGCATCTCACGCATACGCTCGAGCTCGTCGTGCGCGTTACTGGCGCCACGCATGGTTGACATTCCAAGCCCGCCAGTCGTGGCCTTTGGCACGTATGACTCCTCTAGGGCACTGTGTGGGTCCTTGAGGGAGGCGATAGCCGCGTTGTACGATACATCGCGACGCACATCATCACACGCGTACGCCGAGTACGCAAACGTCGTGCCCAGCTCTGACAGCTGCGTGTTGCGCGACAACATGCGAAAGTCCTGCTCGCCCGCTTCGGGAATCAGTCGCGCACGGTACACAGTGCGGAAGCGATCCTCCTTCAGCGCCGACACAGGCTGCGTCAGAAACGGTTGGCGCATGGACGCGTCAATGTCAGCCTTCTGGTCGTCGGTCCAGCCGCTGCGGTAGTTGGTGAGGTGGCTGCGACGCGCGCTGTCTTGGCTGGTGTAGTTTTCGTCCTTGTCGTACGCCATGCGGTAGGTGCTGCGACCGTCGTAGCTCGGGTTGTAGTTCTTGCTCTGGAACCCGTGCGGCACCATCGCCGCCCGCAGCGCACTCGGGCTCTGGGAGCCGTGCATCATTCTTTCGTGTTCTTGTGCCTGGCGGATCTGAACGCCCATCGCCGCAAGCCGGGCAGCTACCTGACTCGTGGACATCATCGACTCGTCGCGACCGTTCGAGGCGCTCGCCTGCTTTTGTTCCGCCAGCGAGGCGGCATCCAGCGTGCTCGCATTCTCGTTCTTGACGGTGTGATTCTGTCGGTAGCGCGTGGGATCTATTTCAGTGAAGTCCGTCATGGTTTTGGCGTGCTCGGGGAGCAGGTCACGGTTGATGTTGTTGGGGTAACCGGTGACGTGCAGATCCATTAAGCGCTTGTGGGAGGCGGATGGCTGCGGAGGGGCCGTGGGGGCCTGCAGCACGCGCTGCTTCAGGGTGACGCGGCCAACGTGGGCGTTGGCAGAGCCCATCATTGCAGCGGACGTGGCGGTGTCCAGATCAGCCGGCGGCGTCGCCAACGTGACTCGCTTCTTCTGAGACAGCGTGGGCTCTTGTTGTTCAACAGCAGTGGATCCGGAATTCATCATGCAGTGCCTTTTTGTTTGCTGTTCTTATGTGTGAGACCTTGTGCGTGCGTGTGTGTGTGAGTGAATACGGGTCGCTAGTCAGCAATCCTATTCACAGCAGTAAAAAAAAAAAGAAAAAGAAAGGGAGCAGAAATCACCTGTATGACCAAAAGAGTGATCACCGCGAGTTGCTGACAGCGCGACACACGCAAAGAGAAAGAAGAAGGACACGAAGTGAGGGTGACGTAAAGGGGAGGGAAAACGCAACATGATAAACAAGACACAGCACCGCGCACATCAGCACACGACCTCATCCTCGCTGCCAATGTGGGTACGGGACTAGCTGTGAGGCGAGCGACGTAGGAAGATGAGTCACGACGGGGTCAGGAATCCCGTGACAACAATAACAACAATAACAATAACACAAACATGCTTTGGTAGATGAGGGGATGAAAAGAGAGTGAGAGAAGAAAATATAGTTTTGTTTGTAGGCTCATTACACTACAGCCTACACATGCGTTTGCGAGATAAGAGAGGAAAGAAAAAAAGACGAGAACAATAAAGAAAAAAAACAACAACATCAGCAAACATACAGAAAAAAATGTTAAATGCGTTGTCAATAAGTGTAAAATATCCAAAATGTGCAAAGAGAGCGAGCGAAATTGGAAAAAAAAATCAATAACAAATCATGAGGAACAAACAACAAAAAAAAGGAGAGGAGGATCATGAAAACGTGTTTCTAAATCCCCAATACAACCAATCCTGCTTGAAGCGGATCAGAAAGAGAGAGAGAGAGAGAGAGAGAGAGAAATCGCGCGATAGAACCAAAAAGTAAGAGATAAAGAAACACTAGTAAAGAACACGTGCGCGCATCTTCTGAAGTGCATTGCCACGATGAAACTCTCGCGAAAGCCAAATGTTGAACTCTCAAGTGACATTCCCTGTCATCACAGGCACCAGGGCAAGACGAGGATGAAAAGCTGGCGGAAGGAGAAGGGCACGAATGCACACACAAACTCTCTCTCTCTCTCGCGCTGTGTTGTCTCGTTCTCCCCCCGCTTCACTTTCTCACCACACACGTTACTCAGTCTTCTCTTTCTGTTCGTACTCACCACCTTGAGCGTTTTGTGTTGTGGCCGCGACGCGGTTGCTCTCAAACACGGCGTACGAGTCCATCGTGTTGCACAACATGTCCATCACGATGCCCGCACCGTAATTTCCAACGTTGTGGGTGTGGTGATAGTCGTGGAAGCGAGCACGGTAGCCGTGCAGTAAGCCAAGACGGCCAAGCCACGTATCGGAGAAGCAGTAGCCGGAGTGCACCTCAAAGGTTTCCCACAGCCGCGCCCACATCCATGTGATGAACATGGGCCACACGCGGGCTGCCCGCACATACCAACCAGCGGACATCTCCATGTCTGGTGAAAAGTGGAAAAACGCGTAGGCAAAGTACAAGATCGTGGGAAGCCCGTTCGCACAGATCTCTTCCAGCGGTGTGGCGTACTCGGCGGCGATGCCAATTGTGCCGGTGTACTCGTGATGCTTCTTATGGAACCAGCGGTACAGGGTCGCGTTGGAGTGCAATGTGCCGTGAGCGATGAAGAACAGCACCTCGTTGATCAGGTCCGCGATCATGAAGTGTGGCACAAGCTTCGCAAGCGCGACGAGACCCTTCCGGAGGCCATCGGCAGAGCGTGTGTAGTGCGCCTCCTCAGCCGGGCTGAAACCGCTAATGTAGCGTGTGTGTGGTGGGATGTCTATTTGGTGGTTGAGGCTGAAGAGAAACACGTAGAGCGCGACAGGGATGACCACGTACTGGTCAAAAAACGCCTTGATGACAGTTTGCCATTTGAGCTGTGCCGAGGGCCACTGCGTTGTGCGCCGAGGTAATTTGAACTGGGCAAAGTAGCGGCCCACCGCGGCGACAGGTGCGACGTTGCGAAGCGGGTTCGTGCCGACATCGGGGTGCAGGCTGTCCATGAAGAGGAAGAAGCCATTGAAGACGATGTAAGGCACCGCGTGACACAAAAAGGCAAAGGTCACGATGAACAACACCGGCTCACTCAAGTCACGAATAATGGGTAGCTTCAAGTAAACATTGAAGAAGAGAGGCTGCACAATCATGATGGCTGCCAGCGCCGCGAGTACGCCACATCGTGTCAGATAGATCGCACAATGCGCGAACATGTGTGCCCAGCTCGGTCGCAGTGATTTAGCATCCTGCTTTGTTTTCTTCACGGTGGATGCACTCATTTTTTTTTTGAAATATCTCTTTGTTTTGGAAACACCTGGATGACTTCTTGTGGCCTTTCTTTCGGCAGTAGCCTCGACTGTATCTCTCTAGCTCTCTCTCTCTTACTGTGTATTTGCTAGTATTGGTTGATTGGCGCGCGTCTCTCTGTAGAGCTGTGGCGCTTGGTTGCTTGACAATAAAGAAGATTCGATTTGGTAGTTCGAGGGGACGAGGTGTATGCGTGTGCTTACATATTTCAAAGCGTGTGTCAGATCTATCGGGAGCTGAGTTTCGTGGTGACGTACAAAACTGACTGCACGGCGTGCGGTTGTGAACATGACGCGCTTTTTAGTGCATGCGGTACGCTTGTCTCCTGTTGGGGTCATTTTTTTTTTTTTTTTGGCCATCGCAAATGATTCACTTTTTTTTTTTCATAAACGTGCATCTGGTGCTTTAAAAACTGTGAACAACAACAGCAACAATAGTGGGCTAGTGCAAAAAAAAAAAAAAAAACAAACAAGACGGGATCGAGCGAGAAAGAAAGAAAATAAAGAACACAGACAAGATAATGTCAATGGCGAGAGAGAAGAAGAAAAAAGGGAAGGCCTAGGTGACGCATCACAGGCATTCCCCATTTTTCTGGTCTCCCGTCTCTGCGTTCCTTTTTTTTTTCATCTCTCTCTCTCTCACTTTCGTTCTCTCACGTGATAGCTGAAAGTCTCTGCCGCACGCTACAGCGGCCTGAAATGACGATTCAGCGCGTCTTGCTTGTAGTCAGGGTAGCGCGGTGCTGCACGACCATCGACGGGCATGCTGTTCTGCGGGTCGCTCTTTCGATACGGCCGTGTGGGCTGGTGAAAGAGCGAGTTCTTGAAGACATCCACGAACGAGCGTCGGGCATAATCATTCAACACGGGCGGCACGAGCTGGCCGTTCTGTCGAAGATAGGCGACCAAGGGCTTTGCCAGCTTGACGTTCTCTGGCTGGAAGAAGGTATAGACATACCCGCTCGTCCCGCGCGTCAGGGCTGGAGGGAGCTGAGACAGTGCCGACGGCAGTGATGATGGTGATGATGTGTCCTCGCTATCCGCGTCCATTTGTGTGTCGAGGTCATCCAAGGCATCGGTGGTGGTGCTCTCGTGTCTTTCTGTCCTCTCAGACTTGCCTTTTCGCGGCATTCGTTGCAGCTGTTGTTGTGATCCGGACGACATCCACTGCGAGGGCTGTCGCCGACCGCAGCGGCCACAGCGGTGCACGAACGTTTCCATATCGAGCGGCATGTCGTAGTTCACAACGTAAACGACGTCCTTAAAGTCGATGCCGCGGCTCATGATGTCTGTCGCGACGAGGCATGTTGAGAGGCCAGAGGTGAACTGCCGCATGACACCAGCCCGGGCCGTGGAGGAGGCGTGCGAGGTGATAGTGGTTATGTGCGAAAGCTCCGGCACGAGACGCGGCAGATGATCGGCAATGTAGGCCACGTTGTGCCGCGAGTTGCAGAAGATAATCACCCTTTGATCGCACGTGAGCTTCCCTGTTTGGTACAACCAGGCGAGCTTGTGCAGCTTCTCCACGCGGCCCAACATCATCACTATGTGCTGAATGGAGGCATTCACGGTGATGAGAGAGGTGTGGCCGGCGGTGGTG
The DNA here is from genome assembly GCA_030849605.1 of Wallacemonas sp. 195SL. Lineage (NCBI taxonomy): Eukaryota > Euglenozoa > Kinetoplastea > Trypanosomatida > Trypanosomatidae > Wallacemonas > Wallacemonas sp. 195SL. The sequence continues at coordinate 17,034 of JASANS010002321.1, read as the reverse complement.
GCGAGAGAAGACCCAACGACACCGCTGCCCGAAGTCCCACTGGCCAAGGCCGGGTTGCTGTTGTTGTGCTGGACAATGACGCGGGATGCCGTGACAGGGCGACCAAGGTTGTCTCGGTGGACATCAGCGAGAATAAAACGATGCGAGGGCTGCAAGGTTCGCTCCGTTAACATCTTGTACGCGGCAGGTGGCAGGGAGGCACCGAAGAGGAGTCGTTGAGGCCGCACAGCGTCGGAAGCGCGAGGCAACGCACCGAGGATGATCTTGAGTTTATCGTAGTGATTCACAGAGACCAAATCATCAACTTCATCCATCACGATGGTGCGCACCTGCTGCAGCGACAACTTGCGCTTAAACAGCGCCGGCAGAAGTGTCTCTGGTGTCGTGATGAGAACATCGACGCCGTCTTGGAGCGCGATGAGATGCTTGCGCTGTTCGTCAGCACTGGAGGCACGCACCAAATAACGGATTGTGACGTCGCAGTTTAGCATTTGGAACACGCCGTGTACTTGGTAGGCTAGCTGCGACGTCGGCACGAGCACCAGCACCTTTGGCGACGCGGTGGAGCTCAATTCATCCAGTCGTTGTGCCCGTCTCGCACGATCCATGAACGCATCCCCCTCGTCGCCGTCCTCTTGCGGTGGCGCATGGAGCGAGCCCGTCATTGGGCAAACACGGTTCTCGCGAACATCGAGCTCACAGTACCGGCAAACCTCTCCCTTGTTGATCTTCTCTTGCAACAGACGCTCCACATCACGGCGCTGCAGCAGGCTCTCCTCCCCGTCTTCACCTCCGTGTCCACTGGGCAAGCTACTGCGCAGACGTGTGTGAGTTTTCTGCTCTTGCTGCTGATCCAGCAGAAGCCGCAGCATCGTCGGAAACACGTAGGCGAAGGTTTTCCCTGTGGCAGTTGGCGCAATGCACAGCACATCACGATACTCGAGAACGAACGGCACCACATGCTTCTGCACGCCCGTCAGCGAGGTCCAGTGCTTCTTCTCCATCATCTCCTGTAACTGACGACGTAGTGGATCAGGTGTGAGTCTGAGAAGATCATCAAAGGACTGAGGTGCGGACGAGGGTAACTCCGCCGGCATCCCGTTTCGATCAAATACGTTTACTTGATACACGGCAGAATCATCCGCTGCTGCTGCTGCTGCTGCTGGAGAGCGAGCGACGGGTGAGTGCGTGTGTGCGTCAGACTTGCCGAGCGGTGCTAGCACAGCTTCACGAACGAGTTGGCGAATGGACTCGGCAGTCTCATCTTGCCCTAACGCACCGTCATCATCAGCATCATCAGCGTCACGAGATGCACGCGTGTTAGCCGACCTGGGCGATGGCGAAGACCGTGCTCGTGGACGTGATCGTGCTTCCGTGAAATGATGGCGGAGACAGATGGTGGCAGTAGCGACAGACTGCCTGGGAAGCACGTGCGCGTGACGCACAGAGTAAGCCACACGGCGTAGCGCTGCTCTCACTGCCAGTCGCTCCATCTCGAAGAATGAAGTGCGGAGTGCCTGAAAGAACAACAACAGAAGACGAAAAGACAAAGCAAAAAGAGCGCCACACTGCTGAACCATGTCGATAATACACCCAAACAGATAGAGAGCAAAAGAGAAGATGTAGAAGGAGAAGAGAGTTGTTGAGAGACCAAGGTGGATAAACGCGAGTTGTGATTATGATAGAAAGAAGTCACTCTCGTGACACACAGACACACACACACACAATATTTCTACGTTGTCCTGCTCTTTGCATTAACGAGTAGCGACTGGTGCGATTTCTAGTGATTCTAAACTCTTATTGCATGTGTGTGTGAGTGGAGGGAGAGCACCAGTCGTGTCTGATACTGTCTGCCTCATATTCGCAAGTGTATTCTTTTTTTTCTGGTCTTCTTTTGAATTTTCCTGCTTCTATGATGCCATCATCACAAAACAAAACGAGCAACAAAACATGAGAGGTGTTGAGTCCTCGTGTCGGTGCGTTGAAGCACGCCATTCAAAAAAAAAAAAAAGAAAAAGAATTTCAACCAAGACGCTCACTGTAGCCTTTTTCGAGAGACCCATTCACTCCCCACCATTGTGTTGCAGTTTTCTCCAATGCCTACGTCTGTGTCTCCTTCACAAGTGTGCGATAGGCGCTGAGCTGCGACTGAAAATGAGGGTCAAGAAACAAGGAGCCTGTTGAGTGCGTAGACGGGGCCGCGCCGGACGGGGTTAACGCAGCCCCTTCCAACGCCACCGTGGCCTGTGAGGCTTGATCTGGCAAACGTGAGGCGGCCAGTAGTTGCTGCACGGACAGACGTCCTCGGCCACGGCCGCGCCCTGAAGCGCCACCACTTCCAACGACACTAGCAGCGGCACCACGTGTGGTAGACAGCTTCATCAAAGGGGCATCAAGTGCGGTGTGTGCCGCCGTGACCGCGGCAAGATGATCGGCAAAGTCCACAACGGGGACCAGATGCCACGCACGATGATGCTGAAGCGCGGCGAGAATGAATCTCTCGACCGGCAGCAGCACCGCCGATGCTGCTGTTGCTGGTGTGGTTTTGCTATCTGGGGCGAGGGCGTTGAGGTAGTATGCCATAACAGGACGAGCAATCGTGATGGGAAGTGGATAGAGACGAGGAAACAAATCCTTGTCATCCAAAGCCTCCATCTCCCATCTCGCCACCGCGTCCTTTGGCCCATCAGACTGACCCTCACCTTCACCGTTACTTCTGAGCTTGTGTGCAGAAGATTGTCGCGGAGACGACGCGGAGGCAGGGCTGGCATCATCGCTGTCTTCAGCCGCGTCGATCTCCTCCTGTGGGATCTCGCGAAGGGCAAACTCGAGCACGGTGAGGTCCGCAATGCCAGTTTGCTTGCGTCGCTGCTGTGCTGCTGCTCGTGCGGTGGGTGGCGTTTGCTCGGTCTGCCCGCCCGTCGCCCCCGCCGAGGCGGGGGAAGACGTAGAAGCTGGCAGCGTCGTGGGCGGGGTGTGCAACGGCTGCGTGGCGTACAACAAGTACACGAGCAGAAAACCGAAGGGCTGCACATGCGGCACGAGCGTGGCGGCGGACTGACCTGCCTGCTGTTGAGGCAGCAGCGTTGGGAGAATCATGTAGATACACGCCAGTGAGAGCAACTCCTCGACCAAAAAGCGTGCGTACGGCTGAGAGGCGGAGGTGCGGCCAATAAAGTGCAAATACTCCGTTTGGCACGTGTCGAAGAGCGCGTGGAAGGCCTCGACAGTGACGTCTTCCGGACGACGGCGTGGGTCGGGGAAACGCTCGGTGAAGGCCTTGTAGAGTTTTACCAAATCGCGTGCGATGAGAGGCCTGTAACGAGGCACATCCGTTGATGCCACATTTCTTGTCAATTTGGGCATCTTGTGACTGGGTATGTGGGGGAAAAGAGCAAGAGAGAAAGAGAGAAAGAGAGAGAGAGAGAGAGTGAAGATGATGAAGAAGAAACCAAACAATTCATTCACACAAGTTGTGAAGCTGCAGTTTGGACTTCGCAAACCAAGACGTAAAGGGTGGGGAAAAAAGAAAAGCCGAGCCAAATAGAGTTGGCTGAGTGACACTATCACGCTTCGGTCTTTATACCTTTTTTTTTTCTGTGCTCTAATGCAGGCTGAGAGGCTGTGAGACTCAGCGCAACAACGTTCATTCACTCCGCTCAGGAATGGTAGTGCATGCAAGCACATAGAGAGGAGAGGAAGGAAAACAGAACAAAGCCCTTTGGTCTCGTTGAGCTGGTAGCGTGCATGAGTGACAACTGATCAGCTGTTTTGCGTTCATCTTTTTTTTTTTTTTTGCGTTTCATTTTTGAATTGTGTCTCGAAACGATTCACTTTTCTTTTTGTTATAAGAGAATTTATCGGTGTCTATGACGCGCCAGAAGAAAGGGAAAGGAACAACACCAAATCAACAACAACGGAAGTAGGCATCCTTCCGGTATAACAATTTACAGACACCACAGTGCGAAAAAAAAAACCCATTGAGAGCAAGAATGCCCATGCTTCTGTACGCTCATGACTTCTTGTTTAAAACCAAACAAACAAAACTCCACCTCTTATTGGGCAGCAAAACACAGTTCCTCTCTCTCTCTCTCGCTCCCTTTTTTCGTGTTCTGCGCATAGCTCACAAGAAAGTACGCTCAAACTGCTCAACTTCGGGAGGGCACGGCTGGTAGTTGGCGCCTGCTTGGCGGCAGCACTTTTTCACCCACGGCACCACAACCTGCATCGTGCGGCGCAGTGCGATGGCGGGGCTGGAGTCGGTGACGCTGCTGTTGTTCAGCGTGTCATACATCCATTGACGCTGCACTGTGCCTGGCGACTGCGCATACCTCTCCAACGCGCCTGAAGCAGCGCGGAAAAAGATGGGCAGAACCGCGTTCATGCCCGCCACCACGAGCGGCGCGGCCGATGTCAATTGCGTGACACAGCGGTCCACGGCGTCCGACGCGCGCGGCACGAAGGGCAGACTCAGGAAACTCGCCACGGCCTGCTCAAGGTCTCCGCGTGCTTCGGAGGCGTACACGTCGGCCATGATACCAAGGAGCTTCAGCGCGACGACTTCCTGAGGGGTAGGCGCGGCCTCACGACCGCTGAAGAGGTCCTCGCGACTCTCACCGACAGCACCGCTGCGGTTGACCATGAGGGTGTTGCTGGTCGAGGCGCAGAGGCTTGGCGCGTCCGAGGAGGCCGCGTAGTCCTGCAGGTGCTGAAGCAGATCTGCGCAAACGGCGAAGAGAGATGCCACCATGGGCGAGGAGGGCGGCAGACGGAAGGCTTGCACCAGCGCGGGGCCCGCGACCTGATAACCGCGGCGAAGAGCACCCGCCACAACGCGCTCATTGCCCGATCTGTGTGCCGCGTACGCCGTGACGAGCAGCATGTGCACCGCGAGCACGGGATTGTGCCGTGCCGCTGCGGTGTCCGCGATGCGGCCCATGGTGTTGAGCAGATCTTTCGAAATGGGCTTACTGTGATGACCACCACGGAGCAACAACGCGTGGCTTCCGAATGGGGCCCCACGCTGACCAAACAGCCGCGCGCAGATGACCTCCTTCAGGCACATGTCCTCGAACGCCTTCACGAAACCGCACTTGAAGAAGTAGCTAAAGAGCGCGGTGCCGGCGTACGCCGTGGCCCGCGTGCGACGATCGGCATCCAGCAAGACGAGCGTGCTGTACGAGGCGAGATGGGCACCGAGGTCGATGGGAGTCTCCAGCGGAGAGCATTGCAGGTAGTCGATCGCGTTGAAACACAGGGCGATGTGAATGCCATCTACGTACGAAACGGTGTGGCCGAGCAGGGTGCGCAGCGCGTGTGAGGGGAGCAACGCGTGAAAGAGAAAGTTCGCCAGCCGCGGCACATCTCCACCCATGGCGGCAACAACATCCTGCAGGTCATCCATCACGATGCGGTGCAGGAAAGCGAGGGACTGCACGGAGCCGCCCTTTGCGGTTTCTTCCACGCTGCGCACCATCGCCAGACGCAGCCACAGGCTGTCCTCCACATTCACCGCCACACGGCTCGCGACCTGGGAAACCAGCCGCGTCACAGTTTCATTATTCTCCCCTGTGCGACCCGCGAGCAGAAGCAGCAGCACCGCCTGCCGGTACGGGTCCTCCTTCGTCTCCTTCTCCTCGTAGAGGGACGCGAGGTCGGGAAGCGGGGGAAGCTGGTTGCGCGCCGCGCTGTCTGCCTGGGCAACCCGCTCGATCGCTTGATGAAGAGCGCGGCTGCCAATGTCCTTCGCAGCCAAGTGCGCTGCGTCGTAGCGACCAGCGCGCATGGCAAAAAAGACGGCGCGCCACGGATGACCGCCGCAGTCGTGCACCTTGTAGAGTAGCTCCAGCACACGCACCGCGGACAGAGCCACGGCATCTTCCGTGGCGTACTGCGCCGCGGCGCCGCGAAGACCTCTGCTAAATAGACGCTTCAAGCAGCTCCGCTCAAGCAGCGCACGACTGGAGGCGATGTAGGTCATCAAGCTTGCCGCCGTGCCTTGACGCGAGAGTGGCTCCAAGAGCTTCTCCACGTTCGCCCAGAGCGGGGCCAGCTCGTCGCCGCTGCGCACAGCTTGATCGGCGACGTAGGAGGTGAAGTACGTTATCCACTGCGCAGGCGGGTACTGCTCCACAATGGGAGCAAAAGCAGCGACCTTGCCATTCACAATCTCCGCCGCGGTGGAGCCATTCATGAGGAACACCGCAAGATCATCGGTGCCGCGTGCGACGCCGTTGATGCGTGTAGGAGCGAGCAGAGGGTCCTGGCTGCCGTGGTGGGCACCGACGGCGGAGGCGAGGCCTGTGACGGAGCGAAGACCTTGCCCGTTCGTTCGGGCCATGGTGCGGCGCAGCTCGAGCTCATCCGCGGCGCTGGCGTAGTAGGTGTTCCATGCAGCCTTGAAGAGCATGTCCTCGCGTTCACGGATTGTTTCCTTCTCGCGCTGGTGTACCTCGTTGCGGGCCTCGAGGAGGAGATCACTCTTGATGCGTGCGACCACCGCATCCACCTCCGCGTTGCCCCAGCCGCTGCCCGTCACGGGCGCCGCCGCTGCCCCGTTCGCACTAGTCGCGCCTGTTGGCGTGCTTATGTAGGCGCCTAGCCCTCCGAGCGCAGCAGGGTCGGACGCGGACAAGTCTGATGCCATCTGTGCCTGGCGAGCTTGAATTTGACGGAGGAGCTGCTGCTGCGCTTGCACGTCGAAGTTCATGTTCTGCGCCATGAAGAGTTCGACGGAGGCGGCGTTGGCCGGGCCCGCCAGCGGCATCGCCCCTGTGCCAGAGACGCCATTGCCATTGCCCGCACTGTTCACCCCAACGCCATCGCCAGCGCCTCCAAGCCCACTTGCACGATCGGCGGTGAGCTTGGAGAGCTGGTACAGGCTGCGGCTGCTAGGGGCGATGCGGTCCACGCTGTCCTCAGCGTGATAGCGATCGGAGCGTGCGGTGAGGGAGGCGAGTGTCTTCCGAATCTCCGCCATGGGATCGCTTGTCGGCCGCACAGCGGTGCGCACGGCGTCGTTGAGACCTTGCACAGCATCCGCTGAGCCGTAAGCACCCACCGCACGCCCAGCCATGGATAAGTTGCCACCACCAACACCCGTGAAGGAGGATGAGGACATGTGCGGGTTGAGCTGAGCTTGATTCCACGTGGAGCCGGATGCCGCCATGAGGGGGCACGTGCGCTTCTTCTGTATTGAAAAAAAAAAGAAGAAAAATTATCCCTTTGTTCTGTCTCTCACCCTTTTCCTGTATGCAACAAAGTTGATACTCACTGACGGCACACACACATATACATGTATATATATATATATGTATATATATAGAGAGAGAAATAGGAGTTGTGGCGAGGTAGAATCAATGGAGAGGAGAGAAATAAATGGGCTTTGTTGAACAAGTGCGGACTGCATGTGCATGGAGAGTTCGCAAAGCCCTGAATACCATCGCCAGAGGTAGAAGGCACAGAAGAGAAGGGATGACCACAAAAGACGTATGCACCTAAGCTGAATGACTCCACGGAGCAACAGCAAGGACAGTCGCAACTTCACGGAAGGCACCTAGACAGCGGAGAGCTCACCAGAAACGCCACGGCTCTAGTTTTTTTTTGTTTTGTTTTAAACACTTCTATGCAACTATTCCTTCTCGGAATAGAAACGGCTCAATAAAAAGAGACACAAAGAGCCATCGGCGTTGCCATTAACAACGATCTATGAAAAAAAAAAACAGAACGGCGAAGAGACAACATCACAAACGCATAAACAACACGTTGCGATGCACTTGACTCTTTATGGAGCAACAGGCAGTGTAGCGTGGTGAAGAGAAACACACAAACACACACTGTATGCCACAGCAGTAAAAATGTATGATTTTCGTTTCCATGTGTAGAATGATTGAGAAGATGACTGCACACATGTACACGTAGACCATGTGCGACCGCCAACGTGTCTCTCTCTTTCTTAAAGCCCACTCATCAGCGCCTCAAGCTGATCAACCTGCACCTCTGTCAGCGCACTCGCGGCGGACTTGTTCTCGACTTTCTTCTTCTTACGAACCACGACGACCTCCGCGGCACCAGAACCAGCTTCTTTGCTTACACGCGACGCGTTCTCCGCAGCAAGACGAGCCGTTTCTCGACGGGCAACGCGGCCGCCTTCGACGGACCGTCCTTCCTCATCAATGCGCTCGAGCAGCGCGGTGAGCCGGCGCGTCATGGGCCGAGAGCTGAAGGAAGGCACACGGTACGCCACAGCCAAGCTATCGCCAACGGAGAGAACAGAAACGTAGCCGTCGAGGGCAGATGTGAAGAGGTAGGTCGCCGTAGCATTCCACGCCACATCGGTGATGCTGCGCATGTGTAGGTCGGTGTAGTCGCTGTGCCGCACAAGCTGGTCCGTCGTGTACACGATCACCGCGTCAGATGTCCACACCGCGAGCGCCATGCGGTAATCGGAGAGAGACCACGACTCGGGGTTCTGTGTGTGGTTTACAGTCGCGGTGGCGTGACCGTTTGCACTCACAGTTGTTGCTTTTGTTGTAGTACAACGTGTCGCTGCTGGCGTGTTATTACGTGGAGAGGAGGACAACTCAGCAGACGCGGAGCAACATGCCGCGCTAAGACAGCCGGGTGTTGTTGCTGTTGCTAAATTGGTCTCCTCAGGCGCAGCCACAGGCTCCACATCCATGCCGTTCATCGGTGAGGCCTGCGCGTCGTTGGCAGCAGACTCCGTCACAAACGGCGAGGGGAACACAGGTGTGAGGAAGCATGGTGCCCATTGCACACCTCGAATCTCACTGTAGCCTCTCACGGTGAGCCGCACTGCAGGTGCGTCCATCGCACCACGCACGTAGATCTGAACACAATGCAGCATATCCTCAGCGCGGCGGTCACTTTTTTCATCGACCTCCGTCGCCTCCTCCGCGACGGTTTGCGTCTGTTGCTGTGATTCTTGCGGTGCCTTCTCCTTCTCCTCCTTCTCCTCCACACCGTTCGAGCTTCGCCGTGCATCAATGGCGGCGAAGAGTGCGTCTGTGGTGGTGTTCTTGGTAGCTGCTGATCGCCGCGCCTGATCCGACGACGCCGAAGTCGACTCAGCCTGACGCGACAGTTTGCCGAATGGCACCGCCAGCAAGGTCCCGTCTGGAGACCACTCAAGACGACGGAAGGACAGAGCACACGACTCCCCAATGAAGTCGCCTTGACAGCGGCGCTGGTTTACAAGCTGCATCTGCCGCACGCGCCGACCTTGGTGGTGCGCGTGGGCGTGAGACCCGCTGTGACGTGCGCGGCTGTCCTCCTCCGCCGAAGCCGTTGTGTGCGTCTCTTCCTCCTCCGCGCACCCGCTACCACGTGGTCGCGCGGCATCCTCCGTTATCGTCTTCTCTCGGCGAGGCACAACGGTGAAGTACTGCAGGGCTGGCCCGCAGCCAAACGTGTGAATGTATCGGCCCCAAGGATCCCACGCCACACCTCGACAGAACTTGCTGTGCACATCCGTGAGCTGAATGATCGGCATCGGCGAGCCGTCCAAGTCGTGAATAACAATGCTGCCATCACCGGCACCGCTCAGCAGATAGCGAGAGTCCGGGGAGAAGCACAAATCGTGAACATCACTGATGTGACCGGAGAGGTGGCGGTAGTCCTTCCATTCCTCCTCCACGAGGTCGGTCGACGCGGATGAGGTGGTGGTGGTGGTGTTCTCCGCACGATGATTGACCGCGCTGTTCTGATCACGCCACCACAAGCAGATCTTGCCCTCGCAGTGTGCAGACGCGATGAGCTGCCCATGCGGCGACCACCGCGCTGTCAGTGGCATCCAAGATGTTCGCATTGTCGCCAAGAAACGGCAGCACGCCGCCATGTCACACATCGTGTCTACGAGCCAGTTCGCGATGGCAGCTTCATCGACTTTCCAGAGCCGGACGCACATATCACCTCCGGTAGTCACCAGGCGGCCACCTTCTGTGGGAGTGTAATCGATTGAGAGCACGCCTTCAGGGGTCTGCGCAGCTTGGACGAGGCCGTATCGTTCAGCCTCTTCGTTGCGCTCGTGGCAGTGCCAGAGCAGCTCGAGCGTGCGCGCGCGAAGAGGGGCGTCTGGCCGCGGCGGAAGTGACGCAAAGTTCTGCTCCAGAGGAGCATCCTTCGTGTCTGAAGAGGACGCCATAGGCAGCCTTGGGGAACCCGTACTGCTTAATGCGACCGAATCAACTGGGATAAACAAAACTCAAATGTATGCGCGTCTGGGACGAAAACAGCGAAACAGAAACAGAAAAAAAAAAGGCGAAGCGAAAAAGGTAAGAACCAAAGCAGATTTACACCACTGGGCAAAAAGATTGCCGATATCATGAAGGCAAGAGAGAAGTGATAAAAAACAAACAAACAAAAAGAAGATGATAAGAGATGAGTTGGAGGAGGGGAGTGTTGGGGAGCAGATGATTGATAACGCCAGGGTAAGAGGGAGATAAAACGACTTGCATGATGCGTGCTCTTGGGGTCCAAACGGTATCCTTTAGCGCGTGGATGCAGGCTGCTGCTGCTACGCTACGAGCCATGGAGTCGCGGCGTTATCCGCAAATGAACCTAAGCAAGCATATAACAAACCGAAAAAAAAAGGGGTACAAGGCTCACTAGCGGTCTCCACCCGGTGCCCAAGAACAGACAAGGCGGTCGGTAAATACCTGAAAAAAAAAAAGGGAGGGAATTCTGATGATGAACTAAACGCAAAGGTTCGTGTGGGAAATCTCGCAAATAACGAAACAAAAAAACATGAGCAAACGAGTGAGAGAAAAACGGAACAGCGACGTGGAGAGAATGAAAAAAAAAAAAAAACTACGACAAAACAGAAGAAAGAATACGGACCTACGTGTGCATGTGTGTGTGTGTGTGTGTGTGATTGTGCACAAGGCAAAACAAAGATTATAATAATACTCCCCTTTGTGTCATCACCCAACATCATCAACACGCGGCTCTTTTTTTTTCAGATTATTGAAATCAGCCTCCACCCTAGACCCCGCACGCGGAGGACGACTGACAGCCAGTATGTCACGCTCGCTAATCCGCGACTTGGCGCTCTGACCATCCCACAACACTGGCGTCATGATCAACCGCAAGCCACCCCTGTGTTCTGCGCAGTGCTCCACGCTCTCACCCGACCACGGCTTCACCACGGATGCAATGGCAACAGTAAAGACAGGCCCCCTTGTGTCATTCCCAAAGCTATTACAGCACAACGAGAAGCACCGCCGCCAGACGGAGAAGCGGCAGCTACCCTGCAGCACCTCCATCTCTTCGGTCTTGTACTTACACAGAAACTGAACTCTGCCAATACGATGAGTCATCTGCCCCATGCTAGCCGCGGAGAGGCGCAAGTTGACCGTTTTCACCCCGCACGTCGCATCGAGTGCGTCGAGGTCAGCAGACACATCGCCATTGCTGCTGCTGCTACTGCTGCTGACCGTGTCGTCGCCATTGCGATCTTCCCCAAGCGTGGCGAGACCGCCGGCGACGATGGGAAATCGGAGCAGCGCCATATCCTTGTAAAGGGCTTGTCGTGGTGAGCCTTGGCCACCAGAGAAAGGATCAGAAACAAGCTTCGCGGGGGGCTGAGCGGCGAATGTGTAGTGGCCGTGCAGCGCGGCCGTTGTGATGACCTTCTCGAGGAAAAACGCGTAGTGATGCTCGTGCGCGTTGTGCCAGAGCAGCAGTGGCTTCAGGTTGAAGTCATGGACCATGAACCGGTGCCACAGATAATCACAGGTGAGAAGGCGATGCAGACATCTTCGTGTGCGCATGAGCTGCACGAGGGCCCGCCAGTCGAGGAATGCTACGAGATGATCGAGAATAATATCCGTAGACAGCCAATCGACATCAACATCGTTTCTGTCCAGCATGCTATCTTCGGAGGCATCGTCTACTGGGATGATGCGCAGTGTGTTGACGTCTGTCTGGGACTCATCGTGAGTGGGCAACGCGCGGATATCTGCATTTATTCCGTTAATTTGCGCGTGCTTTACAAACAGCATCTCGTTTGGTTTCTGAGACAGCATGACGTGAACAAGAAAACGACACCAGTAAATAATAAAGAAATTAAAAAGAAGAAGAAACAAGCTGAATTGAATCAACACGAACTCAGAAAAAAAAACGATATGTATATATATATA